>CM056822.1:28704005-28995347 GCA_029853015.1 Chelidonichthys spinosus | reverse complement strand
ATTCTTCAATGTCCCACCGATATCAACACATTTAAGTCATAAAAGCACTTTGGAGTGGATATTCTTTCGTTTCTATGTGAATCCAGTGTATTTGAACACAAAATGCCTTCTAAACATCAAATAAGTGCAAAACAATGGTTTTACAAGTTTAATGTGGGGAAAAGGTTGTAATGGCTGTTTCACGCAGGGAAGAGGCTTTTAAGCTGTTATTTGCAGGTAACATGCGTTGTAGCCACTATTGCAATGTCAGTTGTCAAATAAGCTGCATTTTTAAATGTCCCACCGATATCAACACATTTAAGTCATAAAAGCACTCTGGAGTGGATATTCTTTCGTTTCAATGTGAATACATGTCTTTGAACACAAAATGGCATCTAAACATCAAATAAGTGCAAAACAATGGTTTTACAAGTTTAATGTGGGGAATAGGCTGTAATACCTGTTTCACGCAGGAAAGAGGCTTTTAAGCTGTTATTTGCAGGTAACATGCATTTTAACCACTATTGCAGTGTCAGTTGTCAAATAAGCTGCATTCTTCAATGTCCCACCGATAACAACACATTTAAGTCATAAAAGCACTCTGGAATGGATCTTTCGTTTCAGTGTGAATCCAGTGTCTTTGAACACAAAATGGCGTCTAAACATCAAATACGTGCAAAACAATGGTTTTACAAGTTACGCCTGGTTCACACTGGACGCGGAAGCGCCGCGAATAGACGCGTTGCGGAGCCCGCTTCCATTCGGCGCCCCTGTTAAGCTATGGTGTCGTTCACACTGGACATGGAGCGCTGCCGTGAAGCGATCGTTTCGGCATCTGCTCTATTTTTTGCGCGTGCCGCGAGTGAAGGCGTCAATTCTGGCAGGAAATCACACGGAGAAACACGAAACAATCCGGTCAATTTTCAAAATAAAAGCAATTTTCAAAATAAAATACCGCGATTGACAAACGCGATCATATTTGTGTATCTAAACTCGCACCAGGGCCGGATAGGCCGTATAGGCAAATGCTAAGGGCGCCGTCCATCGGGGGGCGCCACGCCAGTGCCACAAATGGTAAAAAGAATTTAAAAAAAAGTTGGTACAAGAAATAATCCCACCTTAATTAAAATGCAAAGCAAAGCCTATTTAATAGAAATAATATTTGTAACAACATTACAACCCCCCCCCCCCCCTCCACCCCTCCCATGCACGGTGCGCCCCCTCCCTTCCCGTAGCCTATCATGATTCTTTTTGGACGTCACCACATCAAAAAATCAACACAAGATGGAAAAAATCGTAAAAAAAAATACAGCACTTTTGGAGATCTTGTTCTGCTTGTGCGCTGGTCTCGCGCCCCGGCAGCCTGTTGTCTGTGTCTGTGGAGAAACGTGCAACTTTGCCGCGAGCTGGAACCGGAGTTGGGGCTGCAGCTGGTCTCAGCGGCGCGCAAGGTCCCGGTGTCCCGCCATTGTGGTGTTGGACAGGGAATCCAGTGCAGCTGTTGAGCGCAGATGATGAAGACGGTGATGATAATGATGAATGGCCTGGCCGGCTCGTGCAGGTGCTGGGTTCTCGCCACCATTATGTCTACTGCTGTGCGCCCTGACCATGTTTTGTGATAGACATGCCTAAAATGTGCCTACAATTGTAGTGATATAATATCGGCATTATAATTATTATGACTATACGCACACACTGCGCGTGATGCGCGTGGTGCACTGCACCTCCACGCCTCGTCTCCTCCTCGTCTCCCACTCACGCCTTCTTCTCCTCCCTCTTTCCCACTTGCGTGGGTGGGAGTGACGGGAGGCGTGCCTGCGCGGTGCACGAAACTTGCAAAGTCCAGGTGGACACACCCCATCGGCGTAGCTCAGGTGCGCTGCGCGCTGACTGCGCCTGGTGTACGAAACTAGGGCCCTTGTTCTCAAGTTCAGCAGCCAAACACTATAGAATCACAATATGTTCTATAAATGAATCAGTCAACAATTATTATTTTAATGGCTTAGCATTGTAAATACATCATACAAAGTACCTATACACGGCAGTATAGGCTGCAGTACATTATATATTATTATTGGCCCGGTCTAATAATCAACACAATGTTATATGACATGTAATAGGGGGTCCCTCCACCACTATCAGTCAGGGGGTCCTTGGCCTGAAAAACGTTGAAGACCTCTGTTCTAGGTCATCTTTATCCAATCACAAAGCAGGCAATGGAAAATTGTATTTCTATAACCTCTATAACTAATACTTCTTGGGTATTGTTCTGTTTGGTTTCTGTTTCCCACAAGCTTATCAGAAAGCACAGTTGAGCCAGGAGGTACATGATGACCGCAAACTTATAAGCAAAGAAAACT
Source organism: Chelidonichthys spinosus (assembly GCA_029853015.1). NCBI lineage: Eukaryota > Metazoa > Chordata > Actinopteri > Perciformes > Triglidae > Chelidonichthys > Chelidonichthys spinosus. Next base: position 28,993,008 of record CM056822.1, on the reverse strand, counting down.
ATCGACCCAGGTGGTAATGGTAACCACAAGCGAATAAAAATGTGTTGATAATGGTTGACCCATGTATGACCCCCACTCTTTCAACTTTCTTTCAAAGGACTATAAAGATGGCTCTCTTTTTGTAATTTTGTTCTTCCTCCCTCAGACAGCTTGCAGTCTGTATGTCGATGAACTTCTCTTCGTAGTAGAATAAAAACAATGAAGTTCTTTTCTCAGTGCTTTTTATTAACAGTTTCTCTCTGGTGATACAAAGATAATATTTTTTTTTTCACAACAAATGCTAATTCAATTCTCTGACAAACCATGTAACAAGTACCGTTATGAAGGCTATAAAGGCCAAAATGTAGTGCCACCCCTGACAATAATAGTAAAACATTATAAAGGGATGGAGATCTGTAGCCCTCCTCAATATTTTTAAATATCAAACAGTTTGATAGTGGTAAGATATTAATAACAAAGATGCTCTATTACAATCAAATACATAGAGAATATGATAGGCTTGGCATCAATGTGAGGTCAACATGGACTTATATTCATTAAGTTATTGTGCGTCAGCCTTTTTTCACAGAATGTGTGTTGCATCAGCCTCTTTTGCATCGACTGCGTGTGCAGGTCTCAGGTCTTGGTTGCGTGAGACTCTTATAGGTTTCGTTGGTGCGTCAGCCTCTTTTTCAAAGGTTGCATCAGCCACGTTTTTATAAGTCAAGTGCATCGGCTCTTTTGCATAAATTGCGTGAGCTTATGATGTATAAAAGCATGAACTAATGACAAAAAGATGCAGATAATTAAAAATCTGGATTAGCCCAGGCTTTATAATATGCCAATGGTTTGTGAAAACTGATTTTTATAAACCATTGGCTTCAACCTGCTGTGGCCTGTCTGCTCTCTCTGTCTGTTTCTGCTCAGCAATGCATGGCAGAGCGACTGACAGGGGAGAGACGTACCCACAGAAGCACATAAAAACAGCAGTGTAACAACCCTTACTATGGTCACTGCAGGATGTCAGCCAGGTTATCATGGTAATACTCATAGTTGTCTTTACAGTCCTCCCACAGGTTCAGAGGTTGATCCTCATTCTCCACAAATGTATCCCATGTGTAGGAGAAGTCAAGAGGCTTCATCACCCTCAGCTTACAGCCAGCCGCGTGTAGGGCCTTCAGTCCGCTCTGGATCTCTGGTTCCTCCCACTCAAACAGTCGAGCAGCATAGATGCTCAGCTGGACATTTTTCCTGGCCTTCAGCACTTCAGCTGTCTTTGCTGCACAAGCAGAGCATGGACTGGAAGACACATACCTGAAACAAAGATGTCAGAAGTGAGGAAACAATTTTACACACATTGTCACATCTGACAATCATTATATTATAAGGATAATTAGACTAAGATGTAATTTTGGATATGGACATAGAAGTGCCTTACTAAAGGGGCACTCCACCAATTTTCCATATCACTCTCGGTTTACTGATCTTGAGGAGAACTACTCAGCCTGTGCAAACTATTACATGTGTCCACATGGCATTTTTTTTTAAATGTTTCCCAATGAGCACCGATGTGGCCACATCTCCTTCACACACCACGGGTGTCTCAGCCTATCACTGAAGGGGCTGCTCAGTGATGTAAGTGTCTCGTGAAGGGGGTGGGACGTGTTCTCCAACATGTCACCTACTACCTCCACTGGGTGGACCGAGCACCCCAGGACAGAGCTGGTTTTGTCCATGTCTGTCTGTCCTGACTTTAATATGTCAGACAGACATTTTCAGAACAAAATCCAAGGTAGAAGTAGATCAGGTCGGGGCTATATTGTCAAAATACTGTTGTCATAGAAACATTTAAAAAGTGCTCAGAGTTCTTTCTTTAATAAACGCTGAGGATAAAGCAATCCCAGGCACCCTGCGGATGCTGTTCTGCCATAAAAAGACGCCATGTGGACAAAGACCATGATGCGCTTTGGCTCTAAAAGAGCTTTGTCAAATCTGAGAGAATGGAATAAGTGAAATAATTTGAGTAATCTCACTTTGGACATGGAGATAATACATTTCCAACCAAAAGAAAGAGTTTAAAAACACAGACATTTAACAAGGTAGTGTATACTGAATGATGCTATGCAGTTGTGTTATTGAAAATGCAAGGCTCGTACTTCTAAGGACTAAAATTGCAGAATCTTGTCCAATACCGTTTTGATATTTTGCCCCTCACAAGTCCCCCGAGTTTATGGAAACAATGTACTAAATCACTCACTCTCACACGTTTGTGAAACAGTCATGAAATCGAATCTATTGATTTAATGTTGAGCCAAACAAATTTTCAATTTTGTTTGTGTTGCTCGGCACAACATATTCGGGATGTCGGGATGATATTACACTTAAATTTAATTTCGGCACTGTTGTGCACAGTTAGGAGTATATTCATTTATTAATAGATAATTATCAATATCAATACAATTATTGAAAATAACAGGACTATTGATGAGAATCGAAGGGGCACCACCCTGGACCACCCTGGAATCAGGGAAAGATAACTGAACCTTGAATTCAATCTCAATATTAAAGGTTTATACTCAAATTACAATAATGAATAACTATTTGCATATGAGTAACAACAGTTTAAGGGGTGATATGTGAGTACCAGCCTTTACAACCAGCTGTTATCCAGGCACAATAAACACAAGATAGGGAAAAGTTCAGATTCCAATTCTGCCAGTTATACATTTCAGTGACCAGGTTTTTCAGCAGTGTAGTTCAATGCCTTTGGCCTTGAACACCTTTCAGGCATACACATTTCTGCATTTTCATCATAGCTTTGCAATTCATTTTAGCTATTAGCATTCCCACACATTTTTTGCAGGAAATGCATTTTCTAGTTACGACAAATAGATAGTGAAAATTTTCTATAGCTATTGTTAAATTTGACATTTGTCAGTTTACGGTGTAGATGACACAATAATGATTTTAAGTTATGAGATGCATTTGCGCATTCAAGAGCACAAGAGCAACTATAGAAACACAAGTTATAACATATTCAAAGTTGTCATGGAAACAACAAGGAAAGTAATGTCCAGTCAGAAAACAAGTCATCTTTAAAATGAGTGTCATTCTCCACATACTGTCTGACAGTTTAAGAGACATACGTACCAGGTTACTCTGTATTTGAGTGCTGGGTCGTAGTCTGGCAGGCACTGGATGAAGAAGGCCTCCTCAGCATGAGGTCCGGTATGCTCGTCTTCCAGATAGCCCCTCAGCAGCCCATCATCTGTGTTGCCTTTATCTACCAGGTAACACAGGAAGGTCTTGTTGCGGCCCGAAGAGTATTCCACATTCTTAAACTGGAACTTAAAGGCAAAAGGATCAATCCGGTCCCTGTGTAGAACAAAATAAATGGTATGTTAGATTTCATATTCTGACATGATGCAAAACCAATATGGGATTGTTAATATCTCTGCCAGGAAGATCATGGCTCCCTCTTGTGTGTGCATCCTTAAGTGAGCTCTGTCCTAAGCTAATCTCAAGGTATATTTTGAGTGGCTGGTTATGGCTGCCTGCTTAAGGACTTGTTGTTGTTTCAGATACTCATACTTTTTCAAAACAACTTTAAAATATACCTTTTAATATTATTGTTTTATACTGTGATTGACTGCCTCCTGACTTCTCACCTAATACCTAATACCAGCCCCTGGCTAGTAGGGGTGATAACTAGTGATTACACAGCTGAGTACATATTGGCAATTCTGCGGCCACACTGGGAGGATCACAGTTTATGGTGTGTTTGGCTAACAGCTAAAGGAATGGGCGGTGTGTGTGTGAGCGGAACTACTAGTGCCCACACTACTGTTTAATTCTTTTTAATCATTGCCACTTGTTTTCGAGTTTGAATAAAGTGTATTTTCTGAGTGTGTGTTTTAGCCTTACAAGTGTCTGGACAGGAGTTGTTATTCATTCAATCACACAATACAGCAGTGGTCATTCAGACGCATCTGTTGGACATCTGCACTTGTCTAGCAGAAAACTTAGTATCTGGCTGAAACATGTGTGGTCAATGTGCTTAATTGCAGAAAAGCTAAACTTCTCAACCTCAATTATTATTTTGTTCAACACCATACAAAATAAAATCCATCTTTCTCTCGACCCAAACCATCTCTACAACCTGCAGCCTGTCAGTCGGTCACCAGGGCAACACTGTTGTTGATGATGCGAAAGAAGCACGTGATTTCCTTCCTGTTTTGTTATTGTGGTATTAGCAGCACCGCTGTGTTAGCACCGCTGTATGTCATATTGTGATATTTCCCCTTGATAAGTCAATTTGCGAATTGGAATTTGCAATTCACAAATACAGGTAACATACTAAAGTGTCAGACATACTAACAAATCTCACACAGTGTTGTGGTGACTAAATATCAAGTTGGTGAGGAGTTTCAGGAACAGCGCGTGGCTGAAAGTTGGCCAGTGCTAGTTAAAATGCTAAGCCAACCAAGACCATTCTCACAGTAAACAGCCCAGTTATCTCCAACAACAACAGCATATGCAACCAGCCAATTAATTAAGTAAATATGTTGATATAGTTTGCGATTCTATGTCCCTTGGTGATGTAGTAGGTCTACACTCAACTGACCAATGGTGCAGCTTGATCAGTCAAGACTGACTTCCACTTATAGGGCTGGCCCTCTACGGTCCAGCCCCCCAAAAAGTCGATTTTTTACTTAAAACCAAATAAAGATGACGAATATGTCTTCTATTATAACTATCTATAATTGTCATTATGCTGTTTCAGCAAAACCCTGGGGTTTGGCAATGTGACATCACTTGAGGACCGACAAAGCTATTGAAAACTGTTGAACAGACATAAAATACCCGACATCTTAACAATAAAAATACTGTAGCAGGATAGAGGTTGATTGTGTATGTCGTGTGGTTTGTGTTATTTGATTTGATTGTCAATCACGAGCCAATCGTTGAAATGTGTAATTCGTGCAATCAATACAGTTTGGTATAGTTGATTTTGTTTTTGCTTACAGAATATATTCTAACATATTAGACATTACATTGGGTTAAGTTTTGTCACATTATTCATTTCTGCGAGGTACTTATGTTCAGTATGTCACACAGCTCAAATGTTTCCACCTTGGGAATGAAAAGGTTAAGATTCACTTTTAAATGTCACAGTTCACTCGAGTCAACACCAAGTGCTTCTCAGTGCAAGCATGTGGGGTAAGTGGGTTCTCTCTTGTCTTTCACTGTCTCAGTTTACATACACCCAATATTCAGTTTTTTGCCCTTATTCCTACTAATGTGTAACATTGCTAATGAATATTAATATTCCACCAATATATATGGCTGCATTAACATGCATATTCTTTTCCCTATTCTTACCAGAATCATCTGGTGCATTTGATTAGCTCACTTCAACATATAAAGAATTCCACCTCAACGCTATTCTCTGCTGTGTTTGACGAGTTGATGCCCTAACATGTTGTTTATTACATGAGAACATGGAAATGGAATGAAATGGCAGGAGCTGCTTGTCAAATTTAGTTTCTTTGTGTTAAAATGTGTTTGACAGCTCTCCTCTGTCATACCTTCAACCACCTTCTTGTAGAGGTTGGCGTTGTGATATTTATTCATATCCAAAAACCTGTTGATTGTGCTGGACATAAACAGAAAAGAGGTCATGGAACATATTGTGAATTGCTTTAAATGTCCAAAGAATGCTCCTCATTCCTGACAGAATATGATGTCTATATGATCAAATGAGAATATTGTTATATTAGGAATAATGGTGAAATATGAGTGAGTAATTGTTGTCAGTGTTGAAATCATAGAATCTGATTCAGACAGTGGACAAGCATCAGCAGCAGACACACTTTGACAATAAAGCTAATTTAGCATGAAAATGAGCTAATCCTTATCTTATAAACCAAACATGCTATAGACCTACCCTTTGATGATTTCAAATGGAGGTAATTCCATGGGCTCAACCTGACAATCTCCATTCTGACCAGTAGCTACTGCACCATTAGAAGCTGAAGGGACCTCGCCGTTATCCACTGCCTTTCCTTGCTCCCCTTCATTTTTCACTTTCTTTCCATTCTTGGTCATTTCAGTTAACACTTCTTCTTTTTTTTCTTTTCTTCTCATTGACATACGACTTTTGTCAGCCATGGTGAAAAAAATGTGTGGGTTCAGAAAAGATAAATATCGAATAAACACAATAGGAAAGGACAGAAGACCTGAAATAAATTACTTAACAGGAGACAAGCAGAAAGGACAGGAGACCAACTGAAAAGTGGAATGGTAGAGGGGGCTGGGTGATAGAGAGAGAGGGGGGGGGGGAGGAGGGAGAGAGGGGGGGGGGGGGAAGAGAGATGCTTGGATTAAACCAGTCCATAAATCAGGCTGGTATAAAGAGTCACTTAGCTAGCACTTAGATGTCTCTTTACTGTGAAGGGAAACCTTTATTCACACTTAAGGTAAGTTTTAGTTTCAAGATCCACAATACTTTATATTGTTTACTGGCACATGATTTGTAAGATTTAAAGTCAATTAAACTCAGCCTACAGTATAGTATAAGCAGCTTCAATCTAAAAATGTCCATAAGGTAGTTGCCTTTAAAGGCTTATATGGGTCAAACCATGGTAGATACACACAGGCAGCTGCAGCTCACAGATCAAGCAGTTCTATTTAAAGACCTGGGGTGGGGGTCAACTGATGCATTAGACACATGCAGTATTAGTCGGCAGTGTGGAGAATAAAGTGCATGCCATGAATAAGTCCACATTTGGCATTCTCATTAGAAGGTACGGGTGTTGTTAGATGGCAATACAAGATCATGTATTTGTATAATCACTGATCGTAAGTGTTAAAATAAAACTGCAACAGATGTCCCATGGCTGGAATCGAACCCATGACACTAGTTATGTGGCTTTAATCATTTGGCTACCAAGGTGCTCAGCATGTTAACATTTTGTCTGATTTTCTGCATAACCTGATTTCTCTTTAACACATAAAGACTGAACTAAATTCAGCAAACTTAATGGCAGTCTCTACATCTAAAACTCTTAATAAAGTGTCCACATAGCGTCTCTTTAAATTGATTCCAATGAGGAGAGAGTACATTAACAACCAAATCGTATACACAATTACAATGAATGTATTCGAACATCTTTGCCTCAATACTCTCTTTTTTGCCTGAAGATATCTTTTTTGATGTAAACAAAGCATTTTGAATAAGATACTAACATATATCCTAATATACATGCAAATACACATTCACATACATACATATTCACCCTTATACACTATATTGCCAAAAGTATTCACTCACCCATCCAAATAATTGAAATCAGATGTTCAATCACTTCCATGGCCACAGGTGTATAAAAGCAAGCACTCAGGCATGCAGACTGTTTCTACAAACATTTGTGAAAGAATGGCTCGCTCTCAGGAGCTCAGTGAATTCCAGCGTGGTACTGTGATAGGATGCCACCTGTGCAACAAGTCCAGTCGTGAAATGTCCTCACTCCTAAATATTCCAGTCAACTGTCAGTGGGATTAGAACAAAGTGGAAGAGATTGGGAACGACAGCAACTCAACCAAGAAGTGGTAGACCACGTAAAATTATGGAGCGGGGTCAGCGGATGCTGAGGTGTTTAGTGAACAGAGGTCACCAACTTTCTGCAGAGTCAATCTCTACAGACCTCCAAACTTCATGTGGCCTTCAGATTAGCTCAAGAACAGTGTAGAGAGCTTCATGGAATGGGTTTCCATGGCGATCAGCTGTATCCAAGCCATACATCAGCAGGTTCAATGCAAAGCGTTGGATGCAGTGGTGTAAAGCACGCCGCTACTGGACTCTAGAGCAGTGGAGACGCGTTCTCTGGAATGACCAATCACGCTTCTCCATCTGGCAATCTGATGGACAAGTCTGGGTTTGGCGGTTGCCAGGACAACGGTACTTGTCTGACTGCATTGTGCCACGTGTAAAGTTTGGTGGAGGGGGATTATGGTGTGGGGTTATTTTCAGGAGCTGGGCTTGGCCCCTTAGTTCCAGTGAAAGGAACTCTTCAGCATACAAAGAGATGTTGGACAATTCCATGCTCCCAACTTTGTGGACCAGTTTGGGGTTGACCCCTTCCTGTTCCAACATAACTGTGCACCAGTGCACAAAGCAAGGTCCATAAAAATGGAGGAGAGTTTGGTGTGGATTAACTTGACTGGCCTGCACAGAGTCCTGACCTCAACCTGATAGAACACCTTTGGGATGAATTAGAGTCGAGACTGAGAGCCAGGCCTTCCCTCCAACATCAGAGTGTGACCTCACAAATACACTTCTGGAAGAATGGTGAAAAATTCCCATAAACACACTCCTAAACTTTGTGGAAAGCCTTCCAGAAGAGTTGAGTCACTTAAGTTCATAGGTGAGCGAATACTTTTGGCAATATAGTGTATATATACGTATATTAGTGAATCGATTACAACTTTTAATCGCGGTGCGCAGGTGGCTGAGTGGTTAGCGGGCGTGCCATGTACACACATAGCATTCGCACTCGACCCCCGGTTCACATCCTGGCCGGAACTTTTAATCAGATTAATCACAAGGTAGATAGTATGTTTGCAGTAGAGATATTAATAATTAACTGTTAAACCTGCTGTCAGTTACACAGTTAAAATAAATATTAAAGCTCAAATGCACTCTCTCTCTCTCTTTCTGCATTATTGCATTAAAAAACATGTTAATTTTGACAGCCCTAATTTTATTTATTATATATATATATATATATATATATATATAATATATATATATATATATATAATTATATATATATATATATATATATATATAGGTATAGGTACACTCTTAGAAATAAGGGTTCCAATAGGGTTCTTCTACAAGGGCTGAGGTTCTACCTGGAACCATTTGCTTCTGAAAAACCCTTTCCCGAAGAAAGGGTTTTTCAAGGGTTCTTGGGTTACTAATGGTTCCAGTAAGAACCATTTTGATTGAGAGAACCCTTTAAAACCCCTTTCCTGAATAAAGGGTTTTAAAAGGGTTCTTGGTAGCGCTAAGGGTTCCAGTAAGAACTATTTTGATCCAGAGAACCGTTTTTGAAAGAAAGAGTTCTTCAGGGATAGTTGAAAGCATGGATCCTGTGTCACCAGGGACATACTTCCTGATAACACTTACCAATAATGGTGCAAAATACAATTCCTTGTGACTACTGATACAAATACTTTTCATATCCATTTTTTTGTTTATTTGTTTTTTTCTTCTTCTCCAGATCCTGTTGATCAAACTGCAACATAATTGCCCATCTTGGGATTTGAAGACCTGCCTCCCAGTCTAAAGTCACTGGCAGTAGTGACTGAGCTAACCAGCTAGCTGCATTGAGTCTTCAGGTCCACCACACTAGTCTATTACCTTACACATTCTGATCAGCCATACAAATAATGAAACTGAAATGTTCTGTTACAAATTTATTTTCACAACCATTAATTATAAGAACGCAAGACCTTCATCAGCAAGGTTTCTTGTTGACCTAGGCAAAGATTAGCTGTGACTGGGATTTTGACCCCCACCCTCCAAATCTAAAGTCTGTACCATTACCCACTGAGCTATCCAGCAGAATGTGTAGATCAGGGCCTCCTCTGACTCGTCACACTCACTCGCACAGCCAGGTTGACAGCTCCTTCATGTCAGTGGTCAGACAGAGGGAGCTGATCATGTGTCTGTTGTCATGTGTCTGTTTAGTGGCCGCTCTGTCTGTACAAAGTGTGACTTCTGCTTTTTGGTCACAGTATCAATTCCCATGTTGACAGATATCATACCTTGCTGGTTGCACTTACAGCCAATTAGCTCAGTTGGCTAGCAGCTGGTTCTTGGTGCCAGACAATGTGGGTTCAAGCCCCAGCAAGGGTGATAGTTGTAATACATCAAAATACCTGGAAGTTTTTGTGAAACAAAATTTTAGAGTCATGGTAGATGATGTTTGACAAAAACATATCAGAATTTTACCTCAAACACTGATTTTTGACTGTGAATGGCTTAGTCAATTTGTGAAGCCACAGTTCAGTTGCCACTTGCCAATTAGCTCAGTGCGATAGAGAATGGTCTTTCGTTCCAGAAATTGTGGATTTCAGCCTCAACTGGTGCAAAAATGTGCAACATTACAATGTCAACTGTCTTGCCTTCCTATTCTCCTGTTTGTTGCTCAGAATTGCCTAAAGTTGCCAAAAATAGTCTGGACCCGACCCATTGCTGCGCAGCAGCTATAATTGTGTTTATTTTCTAAAAGTTTAGTTACACTACTCCCTTCTTTAAGAGGAAATGACACACAGCAAAGAAGCAGCAAGGGGAATTGAACCCTGGGTCCCTACAGCAAGGATATAACCACTCTTTCTGGGGCATCTAGGTGAGCTATACTACTCACTGGACAAAGGCTTTTGAAAGTTTGTTACAGGTGATCTAGAGATACAGTTTGAAGTTGTGAGTCAAGGCCTGGTTGATGCAGAGTGACCATGTTAATGCCTACTGAGGTGATGTGTGGATTAGTGACAGACAATTTGAAAAATATTAAACACTTATTTTACAGACAATTTTATTCATGTATTTGTCTCCTCCTCATACTTTTCCATGATCGGCCTCATCCCATGGCTGCTGTACCCTGCTTACTGGCTTAGTCAAGTTGTGAAGCTGCACATAAGTTCAGTGATAAAGGAAGGTCTTTGATGTCAGAGGCCAAGCCTTAACTGATGTTAAAAAAAATCATATTGTGATGCTGACTTTGGGGCTACTACATCAGGGTTTGTTGATGCCGGGAATTGAACCTTGATCTCCCAGGGGAAAGGGAGAGGTTTGGTGTGTTGGGCCTGCGAGCTGGCCCAATGGTGGCTGTCATGTGTGACCTAAGAGCTGGTTGCCCCATGGATTGCACCATATAGTCTGGTCTTCACCCTCTACAAACCAGAGGCCTGTACTACGAAGCGAGTTCAACAAACCCAGGGTATCTTTCAGAGATCCAGCTTAAGTTACCCTAACAAAGGCAATCGGAGATAAGCGGTCACACGAAGCTGGTTATCAACTCGTTAAGTCAACCCAGGGTTTACCTGTCCAGCTATGAGCGCGTGCACATGAAAGAGGCGGCGTTTGCAGCATTTGACCAATCACAAACATGGATCAGTCTACGGCAGCGGAGCGGCGTATTTCACGTACGAGTTAAACATATAATGCAGGCAAAAGGCAACAGTTTCATCTGCCAAATGCAAGAAGGACAGCTGGCAAAAACTCACCGACTGTGTGAATGCGGAAGTCGCATTAATAGTAGTAGTAGTATAATATGACTGCCCCAGCATAAGGGCACTACTAGTTCTGACTGATTAAAAGCTAAACCTAACTTCGCGGATAGCTAAGTGGTATAGTTGCCGACCTGTATTACCGGGCTCCTTGCAGCGGTCCCGGTACGGATCCGCCCTGCGGCTGTCTTTTAAATCATGTCGTCGCTCTCTCTCTCATCCCTTTAACTCTTATGATGTCCTTCCGCAATAAAAGGCTGAACACATAACTTTAAAATAATTAATGTCTTGCTTTGATGTATTCTTATAACGTGGTTTATGACAATATTCGCCTCATTCTTTCAGCTGCAATCCCGGCGGTGTAAAACGGACTTGGGAGTAAATCAAATAAATATTAAACATATTTCAAAGTGGTAAGTAGGCTGTATGCTGACAAAGAAAAGTATTTCCCTCTGATGAGAATCTGGATCTCTCATATAAAACATCGTCAGGGGCAGAAAAAGGGTTTTGCCGGTCTCTCTACACTAGTTCTCCTACGGGACCCTCTCACGATCCACCAAGCTTTTTTTTTTATATCGGCGCACCAAGACAGCTGATTGGTCAGTCGGCGGTGTGTTTCTCCACGTTGATCTCTTATCAGGAACATAACCTGCTCCGGAGCAGGTTAGCTCCACAGCGTAAGTTACCATGGTGATTTACGAAGTGAACCAGCGTCATAGGACGGAAAACCCAGGGTTACCGCTAAAGTTACCTCGCTAAGCACAAATCCTGCTTCGTAGTACAGGCCCCAGGTGTGACATACCAATAGTGATTACTGCGAACAGAACAGAACAAAGAAGAACAGAAGAGAGAGAGAACAGAAGAAACTTCAGAGAATCAAGGTGAGCTAAATATAATATCTTATTTCAGCATGCTTGACCCTAGCTGAGGACTTTTATGGTGAAAGTTGGACTAAGCATTTGTTTCTTGTTATGTTTTGTTCGTTTGCTTGCTTGTTTGTTTTCTTGTAGAAATGACTTACACAGCTTGGACGAAAGCCAAAGTGTGCCATTGGCTTGAAAAAGAGGGTTTTGCTGAGATTTCCATTATTGTTATAATACGTAACATTTTGAGTACTTGTTACATAACACTGAAAAGTATTTTAACATTATTTAAATCAATGTGAAAACTTTGTGGGGTTCCCTCACTTTCTCATGATTCTGTTCCACTGTCACAATTACTACGTACAGTACGTACTCTGATTCCTTTCATTGGACCATGCATTATTTTATTGTTTGTAGATATACCTCTACAATATCCGCAGGATTCGGACCCTCCTCACAAAGGATGCAACGCAGCTCTTGGTCCAAGCACTGGTCATCTCCCGCCTTGACTACTGCAACTCTCTCCTGGCCGGACTCCCGGCCTCTGCGATTAAACCATTACAGCGTATCCAGAATGCTGCAGCACGCCTTATCTTCAATCTACCCAAATTCTCCCACGTGACCCCCCTCCTCCGTGACCTCCACTGGCTCCCTGTTGCAGCACGCATCCAATTCAAGACGATGACACTGGCCTTCAGGGCCATCAATGGAACGGCACCCTTTTACCTTCAAACACTGGTCAAACCTCATGCCCCGAAGCGAGCACTTCGCTCTTCTACTTCAGCTGCCGGCTGGTACCACCATCGCTGAAATCAAGCAAATGTCGCTCAGCAAAGTCAGACTCTTCTCTGTTCTGGCGCCTCAGTGGTGGAACGAACTCCGACCAATGTCAGGACAGCAGAGTAATTTGCCATCTTCCGAAAAAGGCTCAAGACTCACCTGTTCAGACTTCACCTTGACTCTACATAGCATGACCCACTAGCACCCTCCCTCGACTACACCCTCCCACACAAAAAAAAAAAAAAAAAAAAAAAAATTACCTATAGCACTCTGATCTTAGCACTGTTGCTCTTGAAGTACTACTTTACTCAGATGAGGACCTAACACTTGTTCTATTTTTAGCTCTTACTTTATCGGCAATGATACGTCGTGGTTTCTTTGTTTCCTTCTTTTGACAAATGTACTTATTGTAAGTCGCTTTGGACAAAAGCGTCTGCTAAATGACCTAAATGTAAATGTAATGTAAATGTAGCTTACAATAAGGCGAAGTAAGTGCACCTTGGATTGATGGAACTAAAACTTGTTTTTGTCTCCCCTTTCTGCCATGTCACCATTGCTGGAGATTACACAAATCCACGACTGAGGACAGCATGGTGTGTCTGGCCTATCATGTTGCTGATTCCACTGGACCTATGCTAACTTTTGACCTGTTCTCCCCTGAGACCTACACAGCCTGTTCTGTTGGACTATCTTTAAATACATTTTTTTCTCATTAAAATGTTTTGAATGTTTGTTCAATGTCAACATGATAAACGACCACAATATAATATGAACTAAACGGATCTGTATAGAACCCTCAGAAGACAAGACGGTTATTTGTGAAAACCTTTGAAAAGGGATGTTTTTAGAACCCCCTGTGTGAGGTCTAGATGAAACCCTTGAAACATGAAAGGGTTCTTGGTGGAACTCCTTTTGTAGGTTATAGATGAAACCCTTGAAAAGCGAAAGGGTTCTTAGTGGAACTCCCTGTGCGGGTTCTAGATAAAACCCTTGAAAAATGAAAGGGTTCTTAGTGGAACTCCCTGTGTGGGTTCTAGACGTAACCCTTGAAAAATGAAAGGGTTCTAAGTGGAACTCCCTGTGTAGGTTCTAGATGAAACCCTTGAAATATGAAAGGGTTCTTAGTGGAACTCCCTGTGTGGGTTCTAGACGTAACCCTTGAAAAATGAAAGGGTTCTCAGTGGAACTCCCTGCGTGGGTTCTTTGTAGAACCTCTCATGGGGGGTTCTGGGTGGAACCTTACACACACAGTTCTAGGTATAACCCTTTATGTGGGGTTCTCGGTAGAACCTTCCAAAAGGGTTCCAGGTGGAACCTTTATAAAAGGTTCTACCTGGAGCCAAAAAGGGTTCTCCTATGAGGACAAGCCGAAGAACCTTATATGGTTCTACTTAGCACTTTTATTTCTAAGAGTGTATAGGTAGTCCAATTGTTGTAAACCCACTCAGCAGAATTCATCCTCAGGAGATCAATAGAGGCATTGGTATCAGGATTGATCCTTTGGGGACCGAATATAACCCATGTTGTATCAGCACGACTCGGCAACACCAGGCAAACAAGCAAACACACACACATTCTACTTAAAAAAAAGGATTTAAAAAAAATATTTTATAACATTTGCAGGAGCAACTCATGCTGGAGCAGTTCAGGCTACATTCATGGCTCAGATAAACCCGCACCACTCACTCACACACAGTGCTTGAATTGGAATAAAAAAGGTGCCAGTACTCTAACTCAGCAACTGCACAGCACGCATGCTTGTGGCTCTCGTGGGTACCATGTGTTTTTGCCTGGTTTACCTAGATAAACCCTATACTCGTTGCTTAGATAAACCATATGCTACTTGATCATTTTCACACACACATTTCTCTGTAAAAAAAAATAAAAACAAAAAAACTTCAATCCATATCTTCAAATGTATTTTTTTCATATTTTTGTACAGGAAAATAGTGTTTGTCTAAATGGATACAATGTACAGTGAGATGGCAACTATGTGTGGTTTTATTGTAGCTACTTGCTTTCTGCTTGCTTGTTTGCTCTGTCTCTCAACTTGCTTGCCCTAGTCCCAGAGAGAGAGAGAGAGAGAGAGAGTGTGTGTGTGTGTGTCTTGGAATAAAGATATCACAACTTAGATACTCACTCTTGAATTCCTCTGTCTAGTCCACTCCTTTTATTTTTCCATTTCTGCTCTCTGTACATAAATAACGGCGGAGGTGAATAACGGCCGGTCTCTAATGGAGGTCGGGGCAAGTGTCGACAGCCAGCGTTATTTCCACGCTTCCAATTCATTGTCAGGTATGCGTCGCGAAGATTTTGGCTGAGGCTATATTAGAGGATTTACGGTATGCCCTGAAATGCATTCGACTGACGGCAAGTGTGGAGAGACAGTATGCCGCAGCCTCCCGCAAGCTCTCGAAAATCTTTTAAACTGAATCTTGTCGATCTAAAATGAAGACAGATTCATCAACTGCATAGCTTATTACAGGTATCCACAACATGATAAAAGAACTACAATATGCGTACCTAAATGCGTCATGAGGTGGCGGTGCGCTGTAAGAAGTAACGGTACGCAGATGGGTAAAAATCAGAAGTCCCGGTACTGCGTACTGGTGAGTACCGGCCCAATTCAAGCACTGCTCACACACACATGCACACACACATTCAGGCCTTTTTGCAGATGTCCTGAGATAACTGTGAACTTCAACTGCTGATTAGACAATAAAGTCTTTACAGTAATTGTAAAATGTGTTGTATGTAAAATGTTATTGTATGGGAAATTGTAAAATATGGTTAATATTACTGAAGTAACGGTCAGTAAGACTGCATAATATGTTGCATAGTAGAGGGATTTATTTTTATGAAACACAGCTGATAAACAAACACTGAAGCTGACACTATGCTCTGATAACATTAATAATCCGTGCATGTAGAGCCTCTGTTGCAAAAATCGGCAGCCCCCGGATCATCCTGTCCACTCAGCACGCAGGGCTGTGTTCGTGCACACACAGAGCCCCTCCCCCCTCGGGCTCATTACAATATCACAGACACACGCATTGCGCTGTTTGTAGCGTGATGGTAGTAGCAACAAGCTTCCAATTCCTCAGTTAAAAACTGAAACGGGGAGGTCCAAAAGAACCAAGGAAAAAACGCAGGCGGAAAAAAAGGAAAAAAAAGATGGGGACAGTGCCTGTGATAAAACCAGTCAACATCGCACCCGCGTTTTAAAGGCGGCATGATCTAAGGGCACGAAGTTGAAGTTGAGGGGAAGGAGCTCGGTGGTCGTGGGGGAGGAGCCTGAGAGTTGTAAACATTCAAAATCTGACAGAGTGCCCTTGATCCGCCAGACTTGCCGACTGGGACTTTAATGCGTTTTGGAGAGAGAACATTCAGGCTTGACTCTAAAATTGCCCGTAGGTGTGAATGTGAGAGTGAATGGTTGTCTGTTTCTACATGTCGGCCCTGTGATAGACTGGCGTCCTGTCCAGGGTGTACCCTGCCTTCGCCCAATGACAGCTGGGATCGGCTCCAGCCCCCCCGTGACCCTGAATACAGGATAAGCGGTAGAAAATGGATGGATGGATGAACATTCAGGCTGACAGTTCCAACCAGGATGTTCCACCATACAAGTCTCTTCCTCCGCCGGCTGCTGCATCCGTCTTCTTACCTAGTGTGAATCATGATAAACGTCATGTTATGTGAATAATAATCTCAACAGACAACTTGGTGTAACAGACAGTAACATTACCTGTGGAGTCTCCATGCAGCAGACATGTTCGGTGTCTGAAGGCTGTTGCACAATTCCCATATGGTCACCTGGACGAATATTGTGCAGAATTTGAGCATTTCAACAAATCTTGTCAATATGGTAACCTGACGGACTTTGCTGACTAAAACAGAGCACCTATAATTCAAAATTCAGCACATAATTCTGCAGGACGACATGATACTGACCAAATCCTGTTCCTTATATTGTAGAGGATCAGGTTTTAATCCTGTGAATGTGATGTAAACAAACTGCCCGCATACAGGATGCTGTTTTCATTGGGTTTTCATCCGTTTAAATATGTTACGTCCCCATTTGGAAATCAGGCAACTGTGAACTGTCAACAACACGGCACTAATTACGATATTGCTTGTTGCCAAAATAGCTCACAGATTCGTTACTTATAGAGCAAAGAAAGCAGCATTAGCGACATAGTCATTGTGGCTAGCGCTAGCTACGCTTACACACATCGAGTAACCGTCCAAAACTTTACACAGACATGTTAACTAACCATTCAGAAACGTCCTGCTACATCCGCGCCGTCAGAACTTCTGCAGGAGCTGGTCCTTGTTCTAGGTCAGAGTCCGGTTTGAAGCGGTACGGCTGGACTGCTGTTTGTAGCGCAGAACCATAACCATGGTAACAAGCTGGACGCAGACAGCACTGGGTGGAGAGACATAAACACTAGGAGGGGGTCATCTCATTAGCATAAGGCTACACCCCGTCAGAATCACCCATTTGAAAAAGTGGGTGAAAATAGGATGATCCACTCCGAAGTACATGTTCAGATTGTTTTTTCCAGTTGAGTAGTCCAAAGACCAGTTTGGAGGCATCAATAACTTATATTAACTTGTTGAAAAAGAGCATAATTGGGCCCCTTTAATTAAGATAATTATAATTATAAATGATAATGATAAAATTCAAGCTAAAATTACTCCCGGGAGTCTGGCTGTGCTTTCTTGTCCTGCAGGGTCCACCGAGGTCCTGACCGATGCAGACAGCTAACTGGCCTGATGATTGAAGCGCCATCCATGGATGGAGCCACCTCAATGTGGAAACCTGAACATTGTTGAGGTACAAATTTACATTTTGGGAATTACTATGTTTCCGTTTTAATCTCACCGAATGAGATCGGTGGGCACTACGCGTGAAGCACAGCTAGTCGATTCTGGGATTAATTTTGGAGACAGCCACTCTGAGATCATCATCCACATTTAGACGTGATCTGTATTTATTTTTAATATATGTCAGTGCAGAGAAAGTCTTTTTGAACAGGTATGTGAGGCCAAACGGTGTCAGTACCTCAATCGCGGCCTTGGATAGATGTGGAACTCCGCAAGCGTCTTTGAATTAAAAGCTGTCTTTAAGGTGAAATCACATGACAGTTCAACCAGTGCATCCTCCATGTCGGATGACAGATGACTTGCGGCCGTTGAGGTGAATGGTGATCTTATCCAGTCATATTTTTCCAGAGTTGTTTCCTCTGGGAAAAACTTGTTCAAGTGTTCCAGGAGGGCTTGAAGGTGGTTAGTGATAGACTTATTTACAGTTTACAATGAGCTTACTGTCACTGGTAGGCAACATAACCCAAACTTTCTGGCCTGGTTGAAAGCCTCTCTGTCGAGCTGACTTGTCATACCAAGTCTTTTGGAGCTTTTGGGCATCCATCATGTGTGTCTGGGCCAGTTCTCCCATTCGCTGTAGTTTCTCTCATCTGTACAATGTATGAAATTACATTAATGGTCCCTTCTCTCCCCTGATCTCCTGCCCAGGTGTCCCTCAATAAGGCTAGAGGACCCCGCACCTCTTGACCATAAAGTAGTTCAAAAGAGGAAAAACCTGTGAAAGCCTGGGGTACCTCCCTGTATGCAAAGAGGAGGTAGGGAAGCCATTTATCCCAGTCAGATCCAGTCTCATTCATAAACTTATTGAGCATTTGCTTGAGGGTCTGATTGAACTGCTCCGTCAGTCCATCCGTTTACAGGTGGTAGGAAGTAGTGCGCACCCTCTTTATGCCGAGAAGTTGGTAAACCTGTTTCAAAAGTTTAGACATGAAATTAGTGCCTTGGTCTGTTAAATTTCAAGTCTTCTGGATATCTGGTTGCATAGTCTGTTACTACCAACGTGAAACGGTTTCCTGTTTTACTTTTCTCCAGTGGACCAACAATGTCCATCCCCAGGCTTTCAAAGGGGATACCTATAACTGGGAGAGGTTGATGTCTTTTGGCACTGAGAGCAGCTTCTACAGAACTGGGTGACATCCGATTGCAAATCTATCCAGTAAAAATGCCGCTTAATACGAGCTGTGGTCTTGTGTTTCCCTAAATGGCCAGCCCAGGGAATCGAGTGGCCCAAGGTAAGTACTATTTCTCGGGCCGCCTGTGAGACCACTAGCTCCTTCACCATAGGCGGTTTGTCCATAAGGGCGATCGGGCGACGCCCCACCAAAGGGGAAAAAGGAGGGATTTTTTTCTATCATATTCTTCCACAGTGGTACAGTGGCTGTGACAGGTCAAGACAGTTTGAGCTCCTCTGTATGTCATTGTCCAATCAACACAGGGCAGTGCTCCATGAAGTACCGCCCCTTTTGGGCGACTTCAGTCAGATTGAAAATCGCCCTGATTGCTCTCATAGACTCTCATGTAAAATCAGTTTTTTTCAAATTTCAGTCCTTACAATGCATTCTCCATGGGTTTCGGGAGGGCTCGCCCTAACGTGCTTTCGTCATAGTAACGTGAAGATAGCCGACGTAGCTAAGCCACCGCACCGCGCTAGTCACGTTCGAGGTCAGCATGGCGGTGAGTGTACGGAGCAACTCCATCGTTTCACTGAAAGAAGTCCCTTTCAGTCGTCGTATGTAACAGAGTTAGAAATAACCTATTATGAATTTCTACAAAATTGATGTGCTTGTCTAGGTGTCTAGGTGGTCCTTAATGCTTAGGGACTACCATAAAATCCGGCAGCTCATTATTGGGAACTCCCTGGTGATGCAGGGATCAGAGATTCAGCTGGTAGAGGTGAACCAAAATACACTTATCCAGTGGTACAATACCAGGAGTAGGGCCAGCTCCAGCAGCAGCAGCCTTTCTCTCAAGTCCCTCAGTGCAAACAGCCGTATTTCCCTCCCTTGCCACAGAATCGGCATCAGATGCTCTCTTCTCTCCCACAGTACCAGAGCCCCTCTCCAGTGCAACAGAGCCAGCTGTCTCCGAGTCAACAGCCTAGCAGTGATGCTGTGCTCGGTGAGATGGTATCAATGCTCAGGGAGCTTCTAGCTAAAGTGCAGGTTGGAGATGGGAGGCGCAGAGGTGGCAGACAAGTTCGGAGCCGAACTCTCCCAGTCCAAGGATCAAGCTGTCAGGTCTGTGATGAAGAAGGCCACACTACAGAGTCTCACTGTCGTTCTGCCCGTCTCTGTTTCACGTGCTTTGAGCCTGGCCATCTAAGCCGCGCATGTCGCAGTAGGACCTCGACTCGTGACAATGTGGAGGGAAACTAAGTGACCTGTGCTTTGAGGGAGGCCGCATGGGTCATGAAAAAGTCTCCCACACACATGATGCTGCAGAGCTGTAAAACACTGTTAAAGATGAATCAGAAACTGTTATCATTCAAAATGTGCAAAAAGTCAGGAGCAGTAACAGTCTATTTTACACTCCTGTTACAGTTGGAAGCAGTATGACTCTAAGTGCTATGTTGGATAGCGGGTCAATGGCCTGCTCCTTGAGTGGAGAAGCACAGGAGAAGCTTATTACATCTGGAGTTGTTGATCTGAACAGTGAGGAGTTGACTTCAGTTGTTTTCGTTGGATGTGGTGGTATTCGTGTGAAGCCTAAATCAGTGGTGAATCTTGAGATGGTCGTCTATGGATGTAAAGTGTCAGTCCCCACTTTTGTTGTGGAAAACCAGCAGGATGATTTGATTGTTGGTTCAAATGTCATCAGGCATGTAGTCCGTCAGTTCAAGAAAGACATGAGGTAGTGGGAAGCTGTGTCATCGTCTAGCTCAGGCGACCAAGAACTTGAACAGTTCCTCTCTCTGCTGGCTGGCCTGGAGCGTTGGTCTGATGATGAAGTCCCAGACAAAGTAGGCACAGTCAAGTGCAACAGAGCTGTCACTCTGCTGGCTGGCAGTGAGCATTTAGTGTGGGGGAAACTTCCTAAAAAGGTGAAGATATCTCCAGGCAGTACTGTAATGACTGAACCGACCTCTTCTCACTCTGCACCAAGGGGCATCGTGGTTGCTAGGGTGGTGACACCTCTCTGGGGCGACGGTTGGGTTCCACTCAAGATCCTCAACGTCTCAGGAAGCCCTGTCACCCTGAGGAGGAACGCCAAACTCGCTGATGGAGGTCACAGAGCTCAAGTGCTCTCACCAGGCTTCTGTTGTCGAGCCTGCTGAAGGATCATCCTCGACAGAGGACATCGGACCTGTGCAGGAGAGACTGGAACGTGACGGCCTGGGAAACCTGGACATCGAGTCCTGTGATGTGTCAGCAGATTGGCAAGGACGGTTGGCTGATCTTGTGATAAAATATGAGGACATCTTCTCTCGCCATCATCTGGACTGCGGTGAGGCCAAGGAGTTTGTGCATAGGATTCGAGTCACGGATGAGAGGCCGTTCCGTATGCCCTACCGACGCGTGCCACCTGCAGAATACCAAAAGCTCCGCCAGGTTATTGATGAGATGGAGGAGAAAGAAATAATTAGGAAGTCTACCAGCGAGTATGCCTCACCTCTTGTTCTCGTTTGGAAGAAAAACGGAGACTTGCGGGTGTGCACAGACTTCAGATGGCTCAACAAACGAACACTGAAAGATGCTCATCCCCTGCCACACCAAGCTGACTGCTTAGCTGCCCTGGGAGGAAATGCATTCTTCAGCACTATGGACCTTACGTCTGGCTTTTACAACATGCCACTGCACGAAGAGGACCGTAAATACTCAGCTTTCACAACACCTATGGGCTTATACGAGTACAACCGTCTCCCTCAGGGCCTGTGCAACAGCCCGGCCAGCTTCATGAGGATGATGACCAGTATATTCGGCGACCAGAACTATCTCAGCCTGTTGTGTTATCTTGATGACTTGCTGGTCTTCACTCCAACTGAAAAGCTAGCTCTGGAACGGCTGGAAATGGTCTTCAGTCGCCTTCGCCAGCACAACCTGAAGTTGGCGCCGAAGAAGTTTTGGCTGCTCAGGAGGTCTGTGAGGTTCCTGGGGCACGTCATTGATGAGTCTGGTGTGTCCACAGACCCCGCCAAAGTTGAGGCTGTTAGCAGGATGACCATGGCGGATCTAATGGAGGTTGATGGAATCACCCCATCTCAATCTCGCATCAGGTCGTTTCTGGGAATGGTTAATTACTACCAGCACTTTGTGCCAAATTACTCCACCATGGCAAGACCCCTCTTTGACCTCCTGGCTGGCCAGAAGCAGAAACGCAAGGGAAGGCCACGAACAAAAGCCACTGCTCAGTTTCGAAAGCTAACACCTGCTGACTGGACGCCTGATCACCGTTTGTCATTTGAGGATCTGAAGACGGCTTTGTCAACCTCAGTGGTTTTGGCTCACCCAGACTTCACTCATCCATTCGTTTTGTCCACCGACGCCTCCTTGGATGGGTTGGGAGCGGTTCTTTCTCAAGTTCAGGAGGGTGACTCTGTGGCACGACCAGTGGCTTTCGCTAGTAAATCCCTTTCAAGAGCTCAGAAGAATTACCCTGCTCATCGCCTTGAGTTCCTCGCTTTGAAGTGGTCGGTGTGTGAAAAGTTTAGCCATTGGCTTAAGGGCCATGTCTTCACAGTGTGGACGGATAACAACCCCCTCACACACATCATGACAAAACCGCGACTGGATGCCTGCGAGCAGCGGTGGGTGGCAAAGTTGGCATCCTACGTATTCGATATCAAGTACATCCCCGGCCACAAGAATGTTGTTGCGGATTCACTGAGCCGTCGGCCGTTTGTAAAGTCAGCTGTTGGGATGAAGTTACTTCGATGCCCTTACAGTGAGCTCCTCGCAAAGGCAACCCCTGTTTCTTCTGACTCTGTTCACGAGGCCTTCAGACAGTCAAACACCAGACAATGTGACTGCAGCAGCAGTGGGCGGGAGCTTCATTTGTCTAACTGTGCCACCGATGGGTCCTTCAACAAAGAGGAAGTCTCTGCCATCCTTGAGACTTACACCCTGTGGGAGTCTGGTGCCAGGACCCGAGCTGTCGATTACCTTCAGCAGCTTCCACAGCTTATTCCCCCTGACAATGAGTTCTTACCTGTGTTCTCTGAAAGAGTGTCCAAAGACCAGGTCTCGTGTTGGTGGTGACAGACCATTTTACCAGACTGCCACAGGCCTTTCCTTGCCAATCCGCTAAACAAGTAGCGAGGCAACTCTGGGACAAGTACTTCTGCATTTATGGATTCCCGGAAAGGATCCACTCTGATCAGGGCGCCAACTTCGAAAGCCAACTGATAAGTGAGCTGTTGAAAGTTGCTGGTGTGAGGAAATCCAGAACAACGCCATATCACCCAATGGGAAATGGTAGTGTGGAGCGCTTTAACAGGACGCTGGGCAATATGATTCGAGCCCTCTCACCTGGTGAAAAGCAGAATTGCCCAGACACCTTCAGACCCTCACATTTATGTATAACTGCACTGTACATGAAACCACGGGCTACCCCCCTTTCTACCTTATGTATGGCAGAGTTCCACGCCTCCCGGTCGATGTCCTCTTCAAGAACATCCTGAAAGATCCTGAGATTGGCAGTTATGACAACTACGTGGTCTCTCTGACAAGGGATCTTCAGGAGGCCATGGCGATTGCTCAAGGGCACGTTGAAAAGGAGCAGGGCCGTCAGGCTGAGATCTACAACCGCCGCACAAAAGGGAAGTCTATCACTGCAGGTGACCGAGTCCTGGTCTCAAACAAACGTGAAAGGGGGAAGCGAAAGACGGCAAACCGATGGGAGTCCACGATATACACTGTGGTGGATGTGAAGGCCTCAACTCACACATATCGGATCAGGAATCCTGTGACTGGACAAGAGAGAGTAGTGCATCGTAACCTGTTGATGCTAGCTAACTTCTTACCTGTGGATGTGGACAGTGCCTCTGATCATTCCTTTGTGTCCTGTGAGAATGAGTCAGATGATGTCGCTGACATGGATGGATTGATGTCTGCTTTGGAGGAGGACGATGCTGGGAGCAGAACCCAGGAGTGGGTCGGCAGTCTGGCTAGTGCGAGTGACAATAACCATGTAGGAGATGGCTCCCCTGAAGATGTGAATGGTACAGAGGTTGAGTCTGGGCACACAGGCAGTTCACACCCTCAGTCAAGGATGGAGACGAGCCTCGGACACACCAGCACACAGGCCTCTTTAGCTGACACTCAGAGTACACATGCAACCTCCATACATTCTGTCCACTCAGCCAATGCCAACAATGCGAGAACTACTTCAATTCACTCTGATTCATGCACCATACATAGAGTCAGTCGTTTTGGACGTGTAGTGAAGCCTGTTCACCGTCTGTTGCATCAGATGTACAGACGTGGTATTAGTACTACCAGTTAGTTCATTGACAAGTTCTCCAGGTCAGTGTTACGTATGTTGAGGCTTCTTTTCTTCTGAAAGTTAATTGTAGGACATGTTGCTTCACCATATATGCATCTAAGTCCAGGAGTAGGGCACTGTATTATTTATGGGACAAGGTTTGTGTGGGGTGTAGTCTGCATCCCGCTTCTAGGAGTTGGTTAAGAGTAAGGCGCCACTCTCTTTCCACTTCATCCTTTTGGGGATACTTTTCAAGTTGGAGTGTTTATGTAACCTTGTCATGATTGGATTTTTTTTTTTTGGAGATGTAATGGTGAATGTACGTCTTGGCACATCTAATGTTTTGGGCGAAATTCAGTGGGGGTGGGTGTAACAGAGTTAGAAATAACCTATTATGAATTTCCACAAAATTAATGTGCTTGTCCTTTATATGTGTTTTGGAGCCACCTGGTGGGTTAAACACGCAACTGCATATGTAGTGTCCCTTCTCCGGCACCGTAGCCTACGTGACTCGGCAAAGAAAGAATCTTCTAAGGTGTATCAGAGCAATGTTGAAATGAACATATTCTGTTTAATGTTTTAGAATGATTTTTACGATGTCGGTAATGTGTAAAATGACTGTGAACTATACAAGTATGTATTCTGAAAGTTACAGATATTTCTGTGCAGAAATGGTGATTTTATGCATATTTTGTGTTGAGCTAATGCTAACTAGTTAGCCACATAGCTTACTCGCTCGCTGACTCCGGTCTTGCCAAGCTAATGCTACTTTACTGCTGACTCACTAGCTGACTTCCGGTCTGCCGTAATTCTTATATTAATTATTTTAGATAGTAATTTTCTGCTCTCTGATACACAGACCTGAACGAACGAATGCAGTTGCATAACATCATTGATGACAGCATTGTGTGTTGCTGCTTTCTATACCAGGTGGGCTTTATTAATTATGTGTTTTACATATTTCATGTAACCTTTCATGCGTTAATGGCATTTCATTTCATAGTCCTGTGTGGGGTTTAAATAACGTGGGATTATGTAGGATTTAAATGCTTTACGGTTACTGTTATTGAATGAATGTATATTTCTTGCTGGTATTGAATTTTATTGTGAATGTAAGAAAAATAGCTCTTGTTAACTCTTGCTGGAATTTATATATGAAGTCAATATTACACTATACGATCACATGTTGTTTTATAAATGTAGTTTAAAGCGTGACTCGGCAAAGAAAGAATCTTTTAAGCCGGAGACCTGAACGAACGAATGCAGTTGCATAACATCATTGATGACAGCATTGTGTGTTGCTGCTTTCTATACCAGATTAAAAAGAGGATAACCAGAGTGAGAGCAAGACCTGTGTGGCTGTGACGCTCTTCTTGCACCACATACCAGACACAACCCGTTACACGTAGTAACGAAGATAAATTGGCAACGAAACAATTAGGACCTCCCAGACCAAATTTAAACCTGCACACTGTTTCACCCTGATGGCAGCACGACAGACACCACCGCATGGACAACTACAGGAGTCACCGACATGCAGCATCTCTCTGAAAAGGTGAAGAAACACGAGTCCTCTAAGACCCACATGGACAGTTGTCTGAGGTTTTCTGCGTTTGGGCAGGTGAACATCGCAACGCAGCTGGATGAGAGCTACCGGCTAGCAGTTCGTCGTCACAACGATGAGGTGAGCAAGAACCGACACATCCTAGCCCGCCTCATCGACTGTGTCAAGTTTTGTGGGGTGTTTGAGTTAGCTTTGTGAGGCAAAGACGAAAGTGAGGGCTCCAACAACCCAGGCGTTTTTCGTGGCTTGGTTGACTTGGTGGCATCGCTAGATGAGGCGTTTGAGGAGCACCTGAAAACGGCCACAGTTTTCAAGGGCACGTAAAAGACTGTGCAGAATGAGCTCCTGGAAAGCATGCTAGTTGTCATCAGGGGACATATTACGGAGGAGGTAAAGTCCGTTAAATTTGTTGCCATCCAAGCGGATGAGACGACCGACGTGTCAACACAGACGCAGCTGGTGCTGGTGTTGAGATACATCGACTCAAACCATGCGGTGCAGGAGCGTTTCTTTGGGTTTCTGCCTGTTAATGTTGACTTATATGTAGTCCCCTTTGTAATTACTGGTAAAGCAATCGTATCCGTCCATGTTCAAAGATATTTGAAGGTAAACTGATTCACAGTTTCTCTGTTTATCTTCATTTGTAGAGCCAAGATAATTTTATTTGTTGAACACTCCTGGGTGTATATACATTTGGTATTGCTATGTAAGTTGACCAGAAAATAACAAGATGTGGCAATTGTCTTGCTGCCTATTAATTTTCCCATATAAAGGGTCACCTTAGTCATCATCAGAACAGTTGCCCCCCCTGAGAAATTTGTCAGGAGCCGCCACTGTCCTTCACCTGGCCATTCTGATGATAGAGAACCCCATTCTGTAGGACATACTCCTTTCCCCTGTCATGAGGGTTAGTCTCCTTTCTTTCTCTTGCTCTCTGCAAAGGGGTAGGCAAAGTTGGATAATTTTCCTGCATTTGCATTATATCAGTAGGTATTTGAATGGTATGGAC
Source organism: Chelidonichthys spinosus (assembly GCA_029853015.1). Lineage (NCBI taxonomy): Eukaryota > Metazoa > Chordata > Actinopteri > Perciformes > Triglidae > Chelidonichthys > Chelidonichthys spinosus. The sequence continues at coordinate 28,966,208 of CM056822.1, read as the reverse complement.
TCAGCTGGTGGTTGTATCGCCGTGCCCTGGAATTCGTCTTGCCCTCTCTGACTGCGGGTCTTGTGAGCCTTTCTCTGTTTCATATTTTTTTATTAATATGTATACAAAAATAACGGTAACGCTTCCTTTTACGGTACTGTAATTACCATGTATTTACATGTAATTACAAGGTAAGTACCATGTAATAAGGGAGTAGTAACTGTAAAATTACCATGTAATTACAAGGTAACTATATAGGTAATTACCTTGTACTTTTAAAGTAATTACCAAGGGTAATTACCAGGCAAATACCAAGTAACTACCTGGTAATAAGTATTAATTACTGGATAATTTGTAATTATATACCAACTATTTTGTTAATTGCCAAGTACTTACTAGGTAATTGCCAAGTAATTCCTTAAAAAGTACCTGGTAACAGCCAGGTAATAAGAAGTAATTCCTCAGTATATATAAAGTATTTATATGGTAACTATGTGAGTAATTACTAGGCACTCACTAAGTAATTATTATATTATTATAATTAATAATGTACTTGTAACTACCCTTTAATTGTACCTGACAACTACAGAGGAAAGCTATGTAAATACACAGTATGTACTGTGAAATTAACAAAGAAATGATTATGACACTACCAATTACTTGACTAAAAGGTGTAATTACCAAGACATCATAAGTTTCTACTAGATACTTACCATGTAATTACTAGGAAATGAAGAGTATTTACGCCATGTATTTTCCTAGTAGTCAACTGGTTTTTACTACTTACCTGGTAACTTCTTAGTATTTACCCAGTAACTACAACATTTACCTGGTAATTACAGTTGAACTGTACTGTAAAAGGAAGTGAGGCCTGTTTCCATGCTATTATCTGGTAATTACTCATTTGTTACCCAGGAACTACAGAAATACCTACCTAGAAAGTACCTAGTTATTAAAGTGGATTTGTACTGTAAAAGGAAGTGAGGCCTGTTTTCATGTTATTAACTGGTAATTACTCATTTGTTACCCAGTAAATAGAAAAATATCTACCTGGAAAGTACCTAGTTATTAAAGTGGATTTGTACTGTAAAAGGAAGTGAGGTCTGTTTGCATTTTATTACCTGGGAATTACTCAGTATTTAGCCCGTAACTAGGAAACTATCACATTACCCAAGACACTTTGACTGGAAATGCCGCAAAACCGACCAGTGTCTATGATACAGTGTCAGAGTACACTGATACAGTTACAGAGTCTGATTCTCCCCCTGAACAGCACACTGTATCTGTCAGGAGATAAGAGTTCCCATCAAAAACCACCATCACCAGCCATCAAACTACATTAAGATGAATGCATTACTTTGACACTTCCTCACTCAAAACACCTCGATGTGACAGATATGCAAAAACAAGTGAGCTGCCAAAGATAAACATTTTAATCAAATTCTTATAAAACAATCTCAGAAACAGTGCAAATTTTTAACAGTCAGGCACTTTAAAAAAAAAAAAAATCAGAATATGCTTCTTTTTCAATAAATAAATAAAAATAAAATAAAAACATCAGTGATAAATAATAACTATAAATAATAATTACTAAGTAAACAGTCCCAGTCTTGGGAATTCACATCACCATGTGTCTGGCCCCAAGCACTGGTAAGGCATTCCACTTTTTGGTCTCTGAAAAGTGTAACATGTAAAATCCCTCCTGTAAAGCAATGGCTCCAACGGTTAAACTTTATGATAAAAAGAACAGGTATTTGGCATTTGTCCGGGACACAAAACTAGTCAAAACAACAACGTATTAACTCTAACTGTGTGTGTGTGTGTGTGTGTGTGTGTGTGTGTGTGAATTCACATCATCATGTGTTTCCTGCAGACTGGTCTGGCCCCAAGCACTGGGTGGGCGTTTTTCAGAAACCAAAAGGTGATGTGTCTGTCAGGACTTTAAGACAGTGCAGACACTGGTTGATTCTTCACTTTTTGGTTTCTGAAAACACCCACCTAGCACAAGCACCCACATGGGCCAGACCAGTCTGCAGAAGACACATGATAATGTGATATCACATGGCTGGTGCTTCACCAGGCCCCCTCATTTCTGAAATTTGTATTTGATGTTGAGCAGCTCATTGTCCTTCCTCATCTTATCCACTTTCACCTTTAGGCTGGGGTTTGCATCCAAAAATGCCTTACATACTTTGGCAAAGCTGGCCAAACTCTGCTTTTCAGCAATTATGGGCAGCTCTCCAAAATCCCCACCCTCTCCGGCAATGAGGACATCTGCGATAACCGCAGTCCCTGCGATGGTGTTGCGGTCCAAGTCAAAGGCCCTACAGGTTTCTGGGATGCTCCTGGTCCTCTTATACATCCTCACCAACTTCTTATAACGGTGGACCACATCCTCTGGGCTACTGACTACAAGACAGATCAAAGAAAAAAAAAAAAAGAAAGGGAAAAAAACACAATCATAATTACAAATATATTGTACAATCCGAGTATACATGATGATCAGTATTTAAACTATTCTTTTTCACTTCAGGGTTTAATTGATAGTCTATACATAACAGTTTCATAATACACTGCAGTCGATAAAAAAGGGGAACATTTACCAAATTTTGGGGTCACTTAATAAATCAGTGCATTTTCATGCTGCAGTGTGATGTAAAATTTAAAAATTCAAGGTCCCCCCCTTAACTCCGACAGTACACAAATGGACTGGTTATGGCTCATTTGGTTCCATCTGTACATCAGAGTTTTGTGTCAAGAGTTATAAGAGAGGTATACTCTTAGGGGTCGATTTAGAACGCTTAAGGTAAACCCAGAGTCCCTGAAATCCACTTTGATAACCATTGATGTAAGCAAAAGCACTGTTTGTGTGTGCATTGTTACAGAAGCAATATGAAAATCTTTATTTTCCCAGATACCTCGCTTTCCAAACGAAGCCTTCTTTGACTTTTTCTTTGGGGAGTCCTCATATGATGATGATGACGACGATGCTGGCTTCCTTCTTCTCTTTTTGGCAGCCTTCTTTATTTCAAAGGAGGGCTCAGAAGAGTCGGAGGACTCACCAAGGTCATGGATCCTATACTGTGAACCTTAAAGTCAGCAAATATATAAAGAGTGAACCAAAGAGCAAAAAAATTAAAATAAGAATGCAGTGATAGCAATTTTATTTCATGAATAAATATGAGAAAAACTAAAGAAATTACATAAATTAGAAAGCAGGGTTTCCCCCAGAAAACTTGTTAGGCCCGGTGGTAGGGTGACTCCGGCAGCGCACCCGCGGCCCACTGGTGCCCAAGTGTGTATTTTTTTGTGACAGGGGACTGACCCTAACCACTGACTGATGGCAAGGCCCTACGTGTGGAGCTGGATGTGATCGCTCAAAACTTGACACTGTGTCTTAGGACAAGTAGTATAGTTGATGCTCTGCAGTGTCCGGTCTTGTCGCTGAGCCGATGTTTTACCCTCCAGCTCCGCAGATCACGTCTATGAAAACTATGAATGATCTTTGTAACTGTGTCTCTTTGATATCGCCAAACTTCCGGGTGACGTAAACCCGACCCAATTAAATATTAAAATCAAATTCTGTCCTGTTGCCCGTTTTTCCATTTCGTATTTTTGATCTGAGCCTAAAATTGAAATATGAAAAACCAGACATTTTTTCATATTTCGTGTTTGATTAAAAAACAAAAAACAAAATAATCTGTCACTTTTTCATTTTTTGATTTTTGATTTCCAATTGAAAATGGAAAGAACAAATGATACACGGATTGTTTTCAACTGGTGAGGCATTGCAGGTGGTCCCTGGCCATGCATTCATTGAAAAGACTTTTCCTTTTTAAATTTTCCTTTTAGTTCAATTTGCTACTCTCTTTTTCTTGTTTGCAGGTGATAGAATGATAAAACTGCTCTTTTCTGGTAATAAAATGTTTTGAGAACGGACAATATACGGACAACATCCATATTGTTGGATGGGTCTATGATGGACCCACCTGACAATAGTGGTGGTCCCCAGGTTGCTCCTAGTCAGAATGGTGGTCCCTGGGTCAAAGTCAGCTGAAAACCCCTGCTTTAAATGGTAGTTTGAGCCTGACATGTAGGTTTTGGGAGGAACAGTCTAGTTACATTTTGAACCGGACTCAGAGGAAAGAGACTTCTCCTTTAGGAGATCCCGCTCCTGTTTTAGTAGTCTGTTCTCTTCCTTAAGGAGACGAATCTCTTCTTTGAGGAGCCGGTTCTCTCCCAATTTTTCCATGGTTCCACAAGAACCGCCTCGAACCTCTTCAACTGAAAAAGATGCGCAGTATTAAATACTTAGAATTGTATTTGTTTCGATGTTTTAACAGTCATAGGCTATTCTATTTCAGTTAGACAAAGCTTTGTAACTAAGCCTTGCCAAGCCAGAAGGCCCATAGGGCAGGAGCCTATTTCCTGTTTCTTCAGCATGAGGCAGCTTTGTGTACATTACAAGTCCACCCCCTGGACATGATGCTAGTATGTCGCAGGGACTCAATCTATATCCCACCTGGGAATAAAATTCTTACCTCCGATATCGGACTCCACCTCCTCCAAGTTGTGTTCGACTGGCAAAGTCTTCCTCTTGTAATCCTCTCTTTTTTTCCCTCTTCGGGTTTGTATTTGAGACATGACTCTGTTGGGTAAAATAACCAAATTAAAATAATTTAACAAAGCTGTATCTGTTATACAGTATGATATATAAATCAACTCTGAGCTGATTTATGGCTCATAAAGTGGTCTGGGACCCCTAGGGGGCCGTCACAGTTACTACAGGGGGGCCACCAAATATTTGTCATTTTTGTTTGATCTACATTAACCACATGAATATTTTCTGTCACTCAAATGCATATACCGTTGACACGTTTTAAGCTAGTAGATCAGCTATTTCTTTTGACATTTTTTAATTTGTATCCTGAATTATTTTCTTCTTTACTATTTTTGAATTGGAATCGGGAAAATTTACATATATTCATTTTAAAATTAATTCTCATGCTAACATTGTGAACTTCTATTTGAATACAATAAACACAAAATATATAATAGGCATTAATATAGACTGAAGTAATAAAAGAGGGTCATGTTTATATGTTTTTAATTGTAACCGCAGAAATAAATAAATCAGGTGAAATAACAATGTTTAACATTCCACTTAAATCTCCAAAGCTCTTTTGAGAACCCCCTGGGGGTCCGAATCATTGGTCGAGAAACCGGAAGTCATCATCGTTTACCTCAAGCATCAATTTGGAGGTCCGCTAACAAATTTACACATTTTAATCACAAAATGTAATGAATAATGAACTTATCACGGAGGTATCACAGTAGAATTCACGTGCGAAGTTCCCGGAAAAACGCCGCATTTAACGGCTGGATTGAAAACCTTCTCGAAAGGCTAGAATTGCCCCGAGCTCTTGACAGATCGGCCAAAGAGTAAGCTCGTGATAGCAATTTTCCCCATTAAGTTTTGTTGTGTGGTTCCCGAGATATTCTGCAAAATACCGACAATGTCGCGTGGGGGCGCCGGCGCACCCGCGGAGTTAACAGGGTTGTAAAACCCTACCAGTGTTGTGCTAGTTACTCAAAAATAGTAACTAGTTACAGTTACTAGTTACTTCATTAAAAAAGTAACTCAGTTAGTAACTCAGTTACTTAAACCAAAAAGTAATGCGTTACTGAAAAAGTTACTTTTCTGTTACTTTAAAAGTTTTTTTTTTCTAATGCTCCCATTAAATAAAGGTTATGAATTCCCCTCTAACCTCATGTCAGTTCTGTAGCTACTGATGCTGATGAAAAAACGTGTTTTTTTATCTGTTAAATGTTATCATCACCATCATGCTGCATGATGTCAGCATGTACAGCAGCTTGAACTGCAAAAAAAAAATAGGCCTACGTCTTATTTTGACCGAGTTACATTCAATGACCGAAATAAATTCACTCCAGCGGTTGTTGTTTTTTCTCTCGATCGATCAGCTGTGTTTACCCAGAGCGGTCGCTCTGTGTTTACCGTTTCAGACGTCCGTCTGTCAGACTCCAATACCGCAGCTGCTCGGGTGGAGTGGGTGAAGTGTGTCTCGCTGTGACTCTGGAGCAGTGGCGGTCCTAGGTTTCATGACGCCCTGGGGGAACCTCACCTCCAGCGCCCCCCCCCCCCCCCCCCCCCAACATACCCCCCCCCCCCACAGACACACAAATGGACCCCCCCTGCCCCCCTGTTCAGACCAGACGGTAATTCTCTGCGACGGTCGACAAGCGCTTCTGCTCATCTGTTGTTCATTCAGAGCTATTTTTTTTATCATAACCTCATAAAATAAATATGCCATGTTTCTGTAACCAACAGGTTTGTACACTTCTTCTATTTATCCGTTCAGAGAGAGAGAGAGAGAGAGAGAGAGAGAGAGAGAGACACACACACACACACACACAGACAGACAGAGAGAGTGGAGTAGACAGTGTAGATATACAGTTGAAATACACATATTTGTTTATCTACTCTTCACATTTATTAAATGTATTTTCTCTTCCTGTTTCCCAGTGCGAGTTAAATATCGCATTTGTCAATTGCGGTATTTTATTTTGAAAATTGCTTTAATTTTGAAAATTGACCGGATTGTCTCGTGTTTCTTTGTGTGATTTCCTGCCAGAATTGACACGATCGCTCGCGGCACGCGCAAAAAATAGAGCAGACGCCGAAACGATCGCTTCACGGCGCGGGGCGACCGCGCCTATTCGCGGCGCTTCCGCGGCCGGTGTGATTGTATATGGGTCTATGTTAATTTTAGGAATGAAATACAATTTATTTGGCAGCAGTTTGTGTTGTGTGGTGGCCTAGGATCAGTCTATCCCCCGCCCCCCTCCCTCTTGCCTCTTCTGACACACACACATAACCTGTATGACTCTGACTCTCAGCAGCAAGTTGACGTGAGGGCGCCCAAGCGCCCACTCCACCAACTTTGACATGGAAATGAGCGGCGGTAGTATAGAGATATGGCGACAGTTTTTTTATTTATTTTTTATTTTTTTTATTTTTTTATTTATTTTTTTGGAGGGCGCTCGCTCGTGCGCCCTCACATAGATTGCGCCCTGGGCGGTCGCCCACATTGCCCATAGCAAAAACCGGCCCTGCTCTGGAGCTGTGTCCCAGTTCAGGGTCTGCAGCCTGAACCGGGACACAGCTTTGGTCTCGGATGCTGCGTTAGCTAACGTTACCTTAGCTCGCCGTCATGCCCTGCTCTGACCCAGTCCTCTTCATGTAGCGTGTTTGATTACGTGTGGGACGCTAGAGGGCGGCCACCAAGCGCTTTGTTTCTCACATGTGCTCTGTTCTTTCAATTCAATGAAACTTTATTGATCGCTGAAATGTCATGGGAAGTGTGTGCCGCTGTAAAATCTCACCAAAAGGAACGGAAAGGAACGGAGTAACGCAGTGTTTGGTAACGGGAACGGAGTTACTGATTTAAAAAAACAACGCGTTACGTTATTAGTTACTGAAAAAAGTAACGGCGTTACTAATAACGCGTTACTACCCAACACTGAACCCTACACACGAATAAATTAACCTCGCATTAACAGGCCTTCTGCAATCTAGAACAGTCGGCCCAGTGCTCAGATCTAGCCTAGCCTACCAACTTTCCCCAATGTTGTTAGCTTTATCCATTTTCACGTTAGCAACCATGGCATGCAAACCACCGTCAGATTATATTAACTGTTAATATTACAACTATTTCTCAGGTAAATTTGTCACTTACCAAGGTGTTTTTCTTCCGTGGTTGGGAAAGTGGAGCACACACCGGGAGAATGCGGGTTTCTGTGACGACTCGCGTAGGAGTGGTGGAGGTTCTGTGTTTCGCCTTCACGTTGGTGACGTTGCATACGCATGTGTACACGTCATTACGCTCTGGAGACGTTCAATAGCCCGCGAAGATAAGAGCGCGTATGGCAAGTCGTTTTAACATTTAATCGAACAACACTCCTATCTGTAATTATATTATAGATATCCATAATAGCATTTCTCCTAGTCCAAATGTAATTTGAAGGCAATTTCTTTAAAAATAAGTCAACCATGACTTTAATAAGAAAACTCCTGCAAAATACAGCACAAGGCGGAAAACCTCTGATACGGTGGCTTCAGAGGGAGAGGCTGTTGGCCAGTAAAAAAAGATGCCCAGTTTGCCACAGGCAAATGAAGTTAAAAAAAACAAACACAAACAAAGATGGATATCGGTGGTAAGTGATGATCATTATCTTATTATTATCATCTTTATTGTTATATATATATATTATTTATATTTATATTATTTATATATATTTTTTCTAAAAAAAAAAGCTACAATGTTTCAGTGTGCAATACACCTCCTAATCTATAGTCTCATTGTTGAAAGTAAATGGAGAACAGAAAATGGCCATACATCAGATTATATTTCTTTTTAGATGCGAGTAGTCCCGTGGGAGTGTACAATATTGTAACATTCCGTGGCCGGGGGTTAAAGACTCTATATTTCAATATGAACGTTTATGTAGATGTAAGGGGTAAATGTGTTCCTCCTAACAAGGCATCCTGACATCAGAGGTGGAGCACAACAAAACGGTGCTTTTTGGCAGCCTGAAGGGTGGCATCAAAGGGGCTCACAAAAACGCTGTCTGGAAGAAGATCACGGAGGCAGTCAACAGCGCTGCCGTAGAGGAACGGACTCCAGCTGAGGTTTGAATATAATTCTCAATAACTTAACCCATGCCTAACGACTTAAATTAATATTTTCATCCGCAGCCTAAAAGCTTATGCCTGCTAATTAATCAAGACTATTCTTTACATTTAGGTCAAGAAAAAATGGTCTGATTTAAAGCTGGCCACCAAGAAACGCGTTGCTGCGTTTAAACGCAGCATCAGGCAGACTGGAGGAGGCCAAACAGACTCCAGCCTGATCTTGACGGGGACGGAAGAAAAAATTGCCTCCTTAATTGGGTCGGAGTCGATCTGTGGCATAAGCGGTGGAGGCGACACAGACGCACTCGCAGCAGACCCAGAGCAGAATGGTAACCAACAACCCCCTTTTGCTTGCATTAAAAAAATCAGACTGTACACCATTTCTTACAAATAATTAGGCTTACACATGTTACATGGGTGACATTTTTATTGTATTTATTATTTCAGAGCCAGGCACCAGCATGATGTCAGCCAGATCTGCTCCCCAGAGCAGTCCCACTACTGCCGAGTGTGAGCGTGTGCCCTCGGCCCCCCGTGCTGCGCCCAGACCGAACGTGATCACGGCAGAGGTCCTGGAGAGACAAGGGGAGATATGCAGGTTATTGGCCTCAGTCGTCGGCGCACTTGACGCAATTAATGTGACACTAAAAGAAATCAATGAAACTCTAAAAAAGCCATAATAAAATGTTTAAATGACTAAATGTTGTCTGTGTTTAGTATGCCTTTAGCCAATTCCACCAACAAGACTTCACATTACTGATTCATACTGCAGAGCATTTGCAAGACTTTAAGGTATACTTTACATTTTAAAAGCGACAAATGAGGTCCTGTCTCCTCCGTATAGCCCGCTGTGGAGGCTGTGCGGGCCACGGCTCCATGGGCATGGGCTCATCCGGCTGCGCCGGCACATCGAAGGGCACTCCATTCACCAGTGCAATGTTGTGCAAAACTGAACAGGCCAAAATGATATCGCACACTTTGTCTGGGGTATACAGCAGCATTCCCCCTGCAGGTCCGAGACAGAGCCACCTGCCCTTCAGCAACCCGAAGCAGCGCTCGACTGTGACCCGTGTGCGTGTGTGCGCACTGTTGAACCTGCGTTCCTGCTCTGTAGCGGGGTTTGCCAGCGGGGTTATGAGGTATTCCGTTAGAGGATAACCCTTGTCACCTAGAAGAACCATACCAAAATGTTTTATCATCTGATACCTTGTTTAGTGTAATGCAATTTATCGAGGGTAGCCACTTACCGAGGAGATGACTTTGGCTCTGCAGTGCGCCCTCCTGCAGCCGCGCGCCAACACAGCTGTTTTGGAAAATGAAAGAATCGTGTGTCCCCCCTGGCCACCTGGCCACCACGTTTAAAAGTGATAGCTTGGCATCACAAATCACCTGGACATTTATGGAGTGGTAGTTTTTGCGATTGATGAATGCGTAATCATTCATGGATGGTGCCTTCAGACGCACATGAGTACAATCAATCTCTCCTACCACATTTGGAAACCCAGCAATCTCATAAAATTGCCTTTTAATCACAGCTTGCTGGGCATCATTGTATGGGAACCGAATGTATCTTCGGGAGAGAGATTTTATGGCAGCCAACACTGCTGGCATCGTCCTGCTGATCGTTGGCTGGGAGACCCCAGCCCTGTCCCCGACCTCTCGCTGAAAGGTCCCGGTGGCCAAAAACCCCAGCGTGGCAAGCACCTGAACTGGTACAGGTAAGGCATTTGACCGCCTGGTTTCTCTCTTTAATCCAGCAGCTACATTATTGCATAAATCAATAAGCACATGCCTTGGGAGCCGAAATCGACTGATCAACCAGGCATCACTCTCCATGAGGAGATCCCTGCGGTCCCTGAAAACGCGCTCACGTCTGACACGCGCGTATTGTTCCTCCAAAATAAGCAAGTCTGCCATCATCAAGACTTGATAACTGTCAAAGCATCTGTTTAAATAGGGGAATGAATAAACATCTGACCAACCACAGTGGAACGATGATTATCTCAACAGGTGCTTTCAATTTTTGTTCCAGTTCTGTCACACCCATCGGACAAAAACAAAACAATTACACATTTTTGCCTTTAGTTAATTTGCAAACACATATTTCTGCTTGTATGATTCTTTCACATTTTAATGTGTAATAATTAGTTGTCATCTTAGGCTATTTATCCTATTGTTTAATTTTTTGAAAGTGGTATCAGTAAAAACATGGGCTTTAAAAGAAATGTTTTCGTTTTAATAATCCGTTTTGATCTGTTCTAAATATGTGACTGCTTATGCTTAATGACAGCTGAGGTTTGTTCATTATTTTACGCCAGATTTTGCTGTGCTGCACCGCAAATCCACAGACTCGAATTTGCGTACACGAGCTCAGACCTGACGTGAGATCTGATCGCAGCTTCCGCTTACGTCCAAATTGATAAATGCCGAAGTTTGCGTGGAAATGGTCGTACGCACGGTTTTCGGTCGTACGTTCGTTTGATAAATGAGGCCCATGGTGATGTGAATTCCCAAGACTGGGACTGTTTACTTAGTAATTATTATTTATAGTTATTATTTATCACTGATGTTTTTATTTTATTTTTATTTATTTATTGAAAAAGAAGCATATTCTGATTTTTTTTTTTTTAAAAGGGCCTGACTGTTAAAAATTTGCACTGTTTCTGAGATTGTTTTATAAGAATTTGATAAAAATGTTTATCTTTGGCAGCTCACTTGTTTTTGCATATCTGTCACAGCGAGGTGTTTTGAGTGAGGAAGTGTCAAAGTAATGCATTCATCTTAATGTAGTTTGATGGCTGGTGATGGTGGTTCTTGATGGGAACTCTTATCTCCTGACAGATACAGTGTGCTGTTCAGGGGGAGAATCAGACTCTGTAACTGTATCAGTGTACTCTGACACTGTATCATAGACACTGGTCGGTTTTGCGGCATTTCCAGTCCAAGTGTCTTGGGTAATGTGATAGTTTCCTAGTTACGGGCTAAATACTGAGTAATTCCCAGGTAATAAAATGGAAACAGACCTCACTTCCTTTTACAGTACAAATCCACTTTAATAACTAGGTACTTTCCAGGTAGATATTTTTCTATTTACTGGGTAACAAATGAGTAATTACCAGTTAATAACATGAAAACAGGCCTCACTTCCTTTTACAGTACAAATCCACTTTAATAACTAGGTACTTTCTAGGTAGGTATTTCTGTAGTTCCTGGGTAACAAATGAGTAATTACCAGATAATAGCATGGAAACAGGCCTCACTTCCTTTTACAGTACAGTTCAACTGTAATTACCAGGTAAATGTTGTAGTTACTGGGTAAATACTAAGAAGTTACCAGGTAAGTAGTAAAAACCAGTTGACTGCTAGGAAAATACATGGCGTAAATACTCTTCATTTCCTAGTAATTACATGGTAAGTATCTAGTAGAAACTTATGATGTCTTGGTAATTACACCTTTTAGTCAAGTAATTGGTAGTGTCATAATCATTTCTTTGTTAATTTCACAGTACATACTGTGTATTTACATAGCTTTCCTCTGTAGTTGTCAGGTACAATTAAAGGGTAGTTACAAGTACATTATTAATTACTATGCAATTACCTTGTAATTACTCCCAGTAATTACTAATTATTATATGTGGTTGTTAGGAAATAATATAATAATTACTTAGTGAGTGCCTAGTAATTAATCACATAGTTACCATATAAATACTTTATATATACTGAGGAATTACTTCTTAGGCTGTTACCAGGTACTTTTTAAGGAATTACTTGGCAATTACCTAGTAAGTACTTGGCAATTAACAAAATAGTTGGTATATAATTACAAATTATCCAGTAATTAATACTTATTACCAGGTAGTTACTTGGATAGTTACCTTGTAATTACATGGTAATTACAGTACCGTAAAAGGAAGCGTTACCAAAATGACAAAGGTACTTACATGGTACATTGGTGTCAGCATTAAACATGTTTGTATACACCCTTGTATTTAGAATTGTGTTTTGAACACTCAACAGTTACAGAATTAAAACCAAAATAAACTATACAATGTTTAGGTACTGAGATATAATCTATATAAAATGATTAGACTGACATGACAGAAGAAATACATACATCATAATAAAAAAGAGAGGGGAAGAGAGAGAGAGGGGAAAAAAGGGGGGAAAGAAAAGAAAGAGGGAGTATGTGTGTGAGGGAGGGGGTTACATCGATGCAAAAAAGTCCATAAACGGTTGCCATTTGTTGTAAAATTTGCTCAAGTTCCCCCTTTTGAATATCTGATTTTCTCGATTTTCAAAAAGTACATAACCTCTGTAATCCATTGTGTACTGGAGGGAGCAGTTGTGGATTTCCAATTCAGAAGGAGGTGGCGTCTAGCAATGAGTGAGGTGAAGGCTACTACTTCCAATTCTTTAGTAGAATATAGGGTATAGTCATCCGGAAGACCAAAAATGCCAATGTATGGTGAAATGTGAATAGTTCTTGAAAATACCTTAGACATGGTGTTGAAATAAATTTGCCAAAAGTTCGACAGAGCTGGGCAGGAGAAAAACATATGCGTAAGATTGCAAGGTGTGCCTCCACATCTGTCACAGACATCTACCATCCATCCATCCATCCATTTTCTACCGCTTATCCTGTATTTTAGGGTCGCGGGGAGACATCTACCATATCTGGGAAAATCTGTGCCAGCCTAGTCTTCGAATAATGGCATCTAAATACAACTTTAAACTGTATGAGGGTCAGGCGGGCACAAATAGAGGTTTTGTGAATGACCTTCAGTGGAGATTCCCACCAGTCTTCATCAAAGACCAACCCCAATTCACGCTCCCAAGTCTCCCTTGTTTTGATGGGTAAATGGTTATCATATGATTGGATAGAGCTGTAAACCTTTGAGATTAAAGACCTTTGTGAGGGATTCAATTGTAAGAGTTCACCCCATGGCTGCTTAGGTGGGAGGTGAGGAAAGTTGGTAAATAAGGATTTTGCACAGTTCCTCACCTGGAAATATCTAAAGAGATGGGAGGGTGGAAGACTGAATTCGGTAACTAGATCTGCAAAAGAACAAAAAATCCCTACCCTATAAAAATCCTCAAAACATTTCAGTCCCTTATCATGCCATAAGGAGAAAGTGGGATCAGTTAATGTGGGTTTAAACACAGGATTTCTTAACAATAGGGTTAGAGCTGTGGGAACAGTAAATTTAAACTGTTTCCTAAACTGAAACCATATCTTGAGTGTGGCGTTAACCACTGGGTTGCAGGTAAGGCCAGAGGGGTTAGCTGCCATCGGGCCGGTCAATAAAGCAGAGAGAGAGACTGGGGAGCATGACCGTGCTTCCAGCTGGTACCAGGGTACATCAATTGACTTGGACCAGAGTATAATTTTAGTTATGTTCACGGCCCAGTAGTAGAATTGAAAATTTGGTAAAGAGAGACCGCCGTAGAACTTACAATTCTGAAGTATTTTTTGTCTAACTCTAGGTGTTTTGCCATTCCACAAAAAATTACAAATGATTGAATCTACCGTTTAAAAAAAACTTTTTGGCAAAAATATAGGTAAACATTGAAAAAGAAATAAAAATTTTGGCAGGACACTCATCTTGACAGTATTTATTCTCCCAATCAAGGAGAGAGGGAGGGAACCCCATTTTTGAAAATCTGGCTTAATCTCGGCTAAAAGGGGAGAGAAATTTTCAGAATAAAGAGCTTGGAAGGACCTGGCTATGTTAACCCCAAGGTACCTAAATCCCGAAGTACTCAATTTGAAAGGAATGTCTGACTGGGTGAGCTGCATCGCTAGTTTATTAACAGGATAGTATTCACTCTTGGGGACATTAACTTTATACCCTGAAAACCGGCCGAATCTATAAAAGAATGAAACAATAGAGGGGCAGGCTCCTACTGGATCTGTGACATATAGTAACAGGTCGTCGGCGTATAATGACAATTTCAAATCTGTATGAGACCTGGTGATGCCATTAAAAGTAAGAGAGGTCCTCAAATACATAGACAAGGGCTCTATTGCAAGTGCAAACAGGAGAGGAGAAAGAGGACAGCCCTGTCTGCAACCTCTATTTAGAGAAAAGTAGCCGGATTGGGTATTATTGGTGGTAATACTGGCACAGGGAAGCGTATAGAGAAGGCGTATCCATTAGAGTTGAGCCAGATACTCGGCTGAAACGAGTATCCGGTACGGATAAAGCACTTTTGCCGAGTACTAGTATTAAACGAGTAATACGAGTCAATATCTGTGCTCGGATTAAATAAAAATCCTCATTGGGTAGCTGACTGTGTCTGCGTCCTGTGATATGCTACAGCCCCTCCCCTACACACTCGCAGATGTGTTGTTGTGTCCGCTCTGATCCCTCACACACAGAACAGCTCTCTGTCTCTCCCTCAGTCACTCAGGTTCGCGGGTCGTTTTCCGTTAAGGTTTAGGGTTTCTTTCTTCAGCTTCAGGTTTGTTATTACTTAGGTTGGTACTTACTTATGAACTAGTAGAGTTCTGGTACTTCGTTCAGACGTAGTGCCGACTCGCGTTGCGTCTCTGCCTGTCGGAGATTTTTCTTTTTCTTTTTTTAACCGTCATCTGGCTGCCTGGCTCTAACACTTTCTTGCTGTATTTCGTGAAAAAATAAAGCTGGTAGTGGTATACACTGCAAAATTTTACGCTGTGAATTCACAATAAATTATTGGATAAATTTTGCATGACTTTCACAGTAAGGATTACAGCAATATACTGTGAATTAAGTCACAGCAATTTACTGTGATTTCAGTATTGTGATATTACAATGCATTGTTGTAAAAGCACAACTGTATACTGTAACTTTACAGCTTCTATGGCAATGCAAGTACTGTGATATTACAGTACATTACCGGGGAATTACAACCTTTTGCTGTACATCATTACAACAAGGCCCTGTACTTTTACTGTGAATTCACAATAAATTATTGGATAAATTTTGCATGACTTTCACGGTAAGGATTACAGCAATTTACTGTGATTTCAGTATTGTGATATTACAATGCATTGTTGTAAAAGAACAAACAACTCTGAGGTAAAGTCAATGTTAGCCCAATGGCATATTTATTTACAAATAAATATTTTTCAACATTAAGCAAATGTCAAGAAATTCAAGAATACAAGAAATTCAACTTCCTAGTCAAACTTTCCAAAGCCATCTTAAAATGCAGAGAAATTGTGCAGAAACTTGCGAGTGAACTACCTGTCTCACTATGATGGCCACTCAAAGTCAATAGGTTTCCTCAAAAGGGCGCTCACATGAGGGTTCATTTGTTGTCCGCTCCTTGGTCTTTGAGCCTCTTCGAGGATTGATGCCCAGGAAGCACCTGTTAATAAGCAAAGATAGTTTCAGTTTTTAATAGATTTATGGATGAGTTTGCGAGATCAGGATGGTCTCACCAGGCTAGCCTCAGGTACCTCCATTGTCAGCAATTTAGAACTCAAGACAATCATTGAGTTGGAAGCCTGTACTATAATGTGAATTACAAGGTTAAATGAGATCTTTATACAATACCTTTGAATGAACTCCAGCGTCGCCGATCCAGCAGCAGGATACTCGAGGTTGAAGACTTAATAGCTGCTGAAGAAAGCAGCTACTCCGTGTAAAAACAAAGGGTGTGGTCCCATCACGACATGTCCCTCGATGGAAATCAGCCATCCAGAGGGCTTCATCATGTCACCTGAAAATGAATAGATACAACATCATGAGCACTTTGAGATCTGCTTCAGATACAAAGGGCTATACAAATGTAATTTGTTATCATTATTATTATTTATTGTGGTGATGTAGATTTCTAGAATCAAAACAAAATACTGAGTTAGAAATGTCGACACTAGATCCAAGTAACATTACCTTGAATGATCAAGCAGGAGGTGCTGGGGCGTTCTGGAGTACTAATGTCCACAGTAGTGGCACATGGCTGTAACATAGTAACACACAATAGCATGGATTTAATATTAAAGGATAAATATTGTTCATTGTCAGAGGTAGTAAATCATAAAAGGTAATCAATGGCTTCTAATGTAATCACTCATTTTACATTTTAAATATATAAAGGATGCGTCAGGTGGTAGAGCTGATGGGTCAGGTGGTAGAGCTGATGGGTCCAGTGGTAGAGCTGATGGGTCAGGTGGTATAGGCCCAGCAGCCTGCAGGTAGGACCCCTGCTGCCTAAACATGAATTTGCAGTCCTGTGTGTTTTCTGTAGCAGTCAGTCACCCCACACTAGTAATAATAGGGGGCATTAGTATGTTGTTTTGTGTGCTGAACAAAGTTATACACATTCTCATACACATGCTCACATCCAACCAATTTACAGTGGAACATTGTGGTGCATTTTAACTCGTCACCTACCTGATCTATTTCTCCTCACTCTAAGCCGGACACTGAACAAGATAGTTAGCCTGATCTAGAAAAAAAGAAAAAGGAGAAATTACACAAAGGCAACCAACAATATGAATTTCAGTTTGAATGCAGATTATGATCATGAGTATGTTGTAAAAAACATGATCTGTACATAAAACGTAATGGACATTTTTGGAGTTGCATCACCCGTGTACTGCGATATTATCCCTAGCTGAAACTTGATCGAGAGCAAAAACGTTTTTGCAGAATAGTAGCCTATCCATGCATGGAGAGGAGCTGGTCTGTGTGGAATATCTCTAACGATGCAGGGAGCCGCTACATGCCCGATAGACTAGCTAGTCATTAGCCCGCTTAGATCGGCTACCGTTCGGCAAAACCACTTTTGCTCTGGAGTAAAAAACGAACGGGAAAGTAAGTGAAAAAGTTGGTGCTTAATGTTGCTACGTGTACTTTTCATTGCGTTATGTTCGGCCACATAGCCCCGGTTTGATATGAAGCTGAACTGGAGGATGCGGGTGTATTGTTAGCTTCGGCTAACACGGGTAACCCACTGTCTCGGTGCGGAAAGACCACTCATGAGAGGAGAATAGTGACGGCGACGTTACGCTAATATGCAGCAAAACACCGCCGCCGCATGCGCTCACCCAGAGCAGACGAGCCCCGCGAGCGAACATGACGACAACAATACCAGTAACAGTCCGTAACGAAAAGACATCCGAGTGGAAACAACGGCCCGCTACTGACCAGTTCAGCTTCAAATCAAACCTGGGCTACATGGTCTAACCATATGACACATTGAAATGTACACGTAGTGACATTAAACACGAACTTTTTTACTTCCTTTCCCGTTCGTTTTCCTTCTTATTTCTCTCTCGTCTTATTGTTCTTATCTCACGTAGCAAATCGTTGCTAATCGTGCTAGCAGCCGTTTGCTAGCTAGTATTATTACTACTGCTATTAGCAAATGCTGTGAGATAACGTTCAATAATTTCGGGCAGTAAATATTATTATCATACTACAACAACATGGGTGTAAGTGAGTTATGCATGCTGCTCACCTTCTCCATTCAGTCGGGATGAGAAGAGGGAAACCGCCGCGCCTTCAGTTCAAACCAAGTTCGGTTATGTCATGTGACTTCCCAGGGTATAGTTCAATACAGTATTTCACTGTAATAATACTGTTGAATGCTGTGAAATCCTTGCATTTTTTACTGTGTTGCTGTGATATTACAGACCTTGTTGTGATATAACAGGGGTTTTTTGATTGCAGGATTTTACTGTAAAATTAGAGTTAGATGCTGTAAAAATCCAAAGATACTGTAGTTTTTACAGGTATTCATTGGGATATTACAGGGGAACTAAATTACAACAAGTTACTGTCAAATAATACTGTTATTTATTGTGAAATGCTGGTAATTTCTAACAGTGTAAATATTGGAAATCAAGCTACACACACACACTCTCACTCTCTCTCTCTCCCCCTCTCCCTCTCCCTGCCGGTCGTCAGAGTTTTTTTTTTTTTTTTTTTTTAAACCGTCAACTGGCTCTAACTGTTTTTTGACTCCACGCACTGATGTCTGACACTTTCTTGCTGTATTGGATGAAAAAATAAAGCTAGTAGTGGTATAAATATCGCAAATTAAGCTAGTACACACACACACACACACACACTCTCTCTCTCTCTCTCTCCCTCCACCTCTCTCTCTCTGCCGTCGGGAGTTTTTTTTTTTTTTAACCGTCAACTGGCTCTAACAGTTTTTTTTTTTGTGTGTGTCTGACACTTTCTTGCTGTATTGGATAAAAAATAAAATAAAGCTAGTAGTGGTATAAATAATATTAAGCTACACACAAGCTCCCACCCCCTCCCTCTCTCATGATCAGTGATACAGAATAATGAGTGACACAGAGAATACTTCAGCTGACACTGAACCACCAGTCAGAGTTTTCTTAACCTTGCAGGCAGGGGTTGAAACTAACTTTTTGGCTTACCAGACAACTGGCGAGGAGATGAAAATTTTTACTAGACAAACAGATTTTTTACCAGACAAAAATATTAAATTGCCATTTGTTAGAATTACTTTTTCGTATGTCTGTCTAAATTGATTTTCAATCATAGTAATCGCAGTCTCTTTTCTTCACAATATTTATTAGCAGTATATATACAGAAACATTTCATGCCCTCTTTGGCCCTATACTCAAGCCATGTTCTTGCCTCACCCGACACCGTGTAGCGCCACTTCTCATTAAATTTCCGAACATAATTCAGTGTTTCCCCTAGAATTTTTTTCAGGCCAGGTGGTACCCACCGAAAAAACCCTAAACAGACGAGACGCGTGGGATGGTGTATTGGTGCAGTTGGATTAAGTCAGGTGGCACAGCAAGCAGTCTGCAATTCTGCAATTATTATATTTGCATTCAACATTTTTGTTCAACCAGAGTGTATTCAAGATCACAAGGAGAGAGTGACTTATTAAGGTGCTGGTTGATGGAAATGATCAGGGTCCAGAAAAATATGGCTGGAAAATGATGAGCATCACATTAATAGCTACAGATACTGTAAAACACTACAACGACATATGAGTGCATATATTGTCTTATTTTATCAAGTAAAATATAAGTTATAGGTTTACTCAACAGCAGTTAACTCAAAGTTCCACATCTTATCAAAAACAATCCTCCCCCCGGGGAGGGGGGGGGGGGAGGTTAACGGGCTTTGGCCGGTTGTACATACGTCATCACGTCCTAATACTACACACACATGGCGTGATGTTATTTTTAAGGAGCGCCGTCTCTGCTTATATTTCTCGACAACACTCGACCTGCATACACACACACAGCGGCATTTTGATTATGTAAAAATAAATAATAATGTAATAAAATAAATATTATGGACCCTATTGACCGGTTCCGCTCACACCACGAGTCTGAAGAGTGCAACAGCTTATCAAAATACAGTGTCAACGTTCCGTGTTTTCAAAGTAGAAAGCAACAAGTACACGGAAGAAGAACGTAGCGGGAACGCGCGTCTTGCGGAGCAAGTCTGCTGTGCTGCGCGGAGGCGCTCCTAATGTAAATGATTATTGATTCATGAATGAATTGATAGGTGGCTTATTTTTAGTATATTGATTTTTTTTTGGGCCTGGCGGCAGGTCTCCTTGGCCTGGCGGGTCGCCAGGCCTGTACAATGGTAGGAGAAACACTGATAATATTTCGCCGGTTTTGACTGAGACGAGGTGGGCGCTGAGACGCTGTCGGTCGATTCTTCCTCCGTCCTCGTTTTTTTTCTTGGGGGCTGCCCCCCCACAAGAAATCTCCACATAATGGAGTAGCTAAATCGGGAAAAAATAGTTTATAGTCTGCGGTAAAAAGGTCTACAAAGTATGAATGAACAAGTGTGGGAAGTGGTGTTGATTTTCGCGGGATCATCTGGGATAGCCCGCCTTACTCTGCCTCTGATTGGCTTACCCTGATTCCTCACTCCTCATGCCTACACCTAACCGCCAATGAGAGGCGTCCATCCCAGAATTGACGGGAGACGTGTTAAGCTGCTGATCAAAACACACAACTTCCTGTTTTTGCTGCTTCACATTAAAAGCTTCTACACAAGAAAGATATGATGGGCTTTTATTTTTTTAGATTACTCGCCAGAGTGGCGAGTGGTCTTCATAAATTACTCGACAAATACAAAAATTACTCGCATTTGGCGAGTAAAACAGCTTAATTTCAACCCCTGCTTGCAGGACAGTGAGGGTCAAATCAGTGACAATGAAAACAGTGGCAGTAGCACCCACCTTTCCCCCACTGAGACCAACATTGCATCTGGTGATGGAGGTCCTCCTCCACCAAAGACCAAGAGGACTTCTACAGTATGGGACTCTTTCACTGTTTCTGAAAATGATCCCTCCAAAGCCATCTGTAAGCTTTGCAAGTCCAAGCTAAGCAGAGGTAGAGATGCAAAGCATTACAACACAACATCTCTACATAACCATCTGCTATATGTCCATCACATGAGAAAGCCCACTGTATCAGCCGCCACCTCCTCCTCCTCATCTCCTCTTCCCTTTCGGGTCAATGGTGTTCAGCTGGGTGCTGCTACGGGCTCACATTCATCTTCCTCTTCACCAATACTCACTGCATTTGCAGCAAAGCAGCCATTCTCAGCAAACCATCCCCGGTCAAAACAAATTACAGACATGATTGGTAAAATGATCTGCACTGATCTTGAACCTTTCTCTGTGGTGGAGAGGAGAGGCTTCAAGACACTTGTTGGCTTTCTAGAGCCCAGGTATAAGATCCCATCGAGGCACTATTTCAGTCGAACTGTAGTGCCTGAGCTGTATGAGGCAATGAGAGGGGGGCTGGTCCAGTCACTTAAGGCAGCTGAAGGAGGTGTCATCAACCTCACGACAGATCTCTGGACCAGCAATCACAACGCACATGCATATCTCTGTCTTACTGGGCACTGGTGTGAACGTGTAGGGGAAGCTTCAGTACAGAGGAAAGCAGGGCTGCTAAATGTCGGTGTGCTGGACATTGAGCACACATCAAACAACATTCTGTGCTGCCTTAAGGAAAAGATGAGAGAGTGGGAAGAGTCTGTTGGTCAGTCAGTCACAATACGGTTTGTTGTTTCAGATAATGCAGCCAACATGGTGAAAGCTTTGACTGAATATGGGCACATCCGTTGCGTGTCCCATACACTTCACTTGGTGGTGATCAAAGCACTGGAGAAGGCCAGGGTTGTGACATCTCTTCTCTCCAAAGCCAGGAGCATATCTGGCCATGTTCATCGTTCAAGCAAAGCCAGCAACAGACTACATGAGCTGCAAACACAGTTGAACCTCCCCCAGCACACGCTCATAACAGATATAAAAACAAGGTGGAACTATACGTTCTACATGCTCCAGCGGCTGGTGGAGCAGTGCAGGGCTGTGCAGATTATGACTCAAGAGTCTAACATGGGTAGAGCTCCAACAATCATCTATCCAAATGAGTGGAGGTTAGCATCAGACATGCTCACTGTTCTTAGTCCTTTTGAGGAGGTCACACGGGCGATCTCAAAACACAGCGCCTCCCTCTCTGAGGTCATCCCCCTCCTGCATGGCCTGTGCTCCATAATCAGATCACTGCATGTGGGAGGTCTTGCAGCTGGTGAGGAATCTGAGGATGAATCTGATCAGTTCATGGCTGGTGATGATGATGTTTTCCAAACACTGTTGATGTGGAGGCACTGAAGAGGACATTACTCCTCAGGATGGAGCTCTGTGACCCTGTGGCTCCAACTGCAAGAAACACAGAAGAGACACCTGCTACCAGCAGCACTTCAGTCTTGTCTTTCCTGCAGAAAAAGAAATCGGCCATTCCAATGAGGACACATTTACCATCAGGTGATGTGGAGGCCTACCTGGCAGATGGGGACATCAGCCTCACCGATGACCCAGTGAAATACTGGTCAGGCAAGCTTCAGTGCTGGCCCAATCTTACACGCTTTGCACTGCAGCATCTCAGTTGTCCACCTACAAGCGTCCAGTCTGAGCGTGTTTTTAGCACAGCTGGTAATGTGGTCAGTCCACAGCGGTGCAAACTTAGACCCTAGCCATGTGGAACAACTGGTCTTCATCAAAGTCAATGCAGATCTGAAAGACAGCGTATATATATTTGAGCCGTAGAACACAGTCCCCCCCCCCCCCCCCCCCTCTCTCTCTCTCTGTCTCTCTCCCTCTATGTCTCTGTCATATGGAGCTAGAACAGTCTCATAATTCACAAATGCCAGTTTAGTGGGTTAGCGAGGTATGTTGAGTCTGTACTACAAGTCAGTCAGTCAGGCTGTACTACAAAGGTGGCTCTCTTTTAGATCACCACGGTAACTACCGTGGCACTAAACTGGCTTCGCAGTACACAGGACAGAGGAAAGATGAACGTTAGCGGAGCCGTAAGCTACGGCCGATGACGCCGCCCCCGGAGGAGGGGAGACACTCAGGTGAATGGCTGTAAAGGAGGGAGACATCTGATTGGCTACAGACAACCTCCCCTTAGAAAAAACGCATTTGTGGATCAGAGTCACGTCAGGGGAGTCTCAAAAGTTTCACACACAAATGCAGGGAGGTTTACAAATGAAAAGCACTTTGTAAATCTTTTTTGTGCATTTGTGAATTTCTGTGTGCATTTGTAAATCTTTTTGTGCATTTGTGAATTTCTGTGTGCATTTGTGAATTTCTGTGTGCATTTGTGAATTTCTGTGTGCATTTGGGAATCTTTTTTGTGCATTTGTGAATTTCTGTGTGCATTTGTGAATTTCTGTGTGCATTTGTGAATTATGAGACTGTTCTAGCTCCATACCTGTCACTCTCTTATTCACTCACACACACACACACACACACCTGGTGTGGGAAAATATATATATATATATATATATATATATATATATATATTAAAAAAAACATGCTGATCATAACACACTGATCATAAAAAAAATTAAAGTTAAAAGAAAAAAGTTATTGTTGAGTATGAAAACTCTTGTTCATTACATTTTACTTGATAATTGCAACCGCATGTGTTGTATTCATTGTTGCAAAACTTGTTCTGTAAATAGTTCGTTTGCTATCGTGATCAAAACCATTGATCTGAAGCTCAATGCTGATGCTGTCCTGTAAATAGTTTTCTAATCAGCAATAAATAACAATTTCTGATCAGCCCATATCAATTGCATGCTTAAAATAACATACCAGTTAAAACCTCACTCATTTCAAGACAACCAGACCCACTTCCGGATTAAATCCCGCCCACTTCCGGGTTAGGCCCCGCTATGTGGTTAACAGATACAGATACAGATAATGCTGTACTCGCTCATCCCTATTATCCATGATATAAAACTTTCACCAAATCCAAACTTAGCCAAAACTGCAAATAGATAGTTCCACTCAACACGATCGAACGCCTTCTCAGCGTCGATTGCAATCACTACTTCAGGTGTGGCTCTTGTTTCTTTAGAGTAGATTATGTTTAACAAAGTACAAACATTATAATAGAGCTGATGTCCCTTTATAAAGCCTGTCTGTTCCTTAGAAATAATTGTCGGAAGGACATTTTGAAGTCTGCGGGCCAAGGCCTTTGCAAGAATCTTTGTATCGACATTCATTAAAGAAATTGGCCTATAGGAGGTACATATATCTGCATCTTTGTCCTTTTTTAAAAGAATACTGATAAAAGCTTGTCTCAATGTAGGAGGGAGAGAGCCAAGTGATAAAGATTCAAGATAAACAGAGTGAAGTAATGGAGTCATTTTGGCCTGAAAAGCTTCTGAAAAATTCGACTGGAAGCCCGTCGGGTCCCAGGGCTTTATTATTTTGCATATTTTGCAAAGCTAAGTTTAATTCTTGAATGGTCAGAGCAGAGTCTAATTGATTAACCAGTTCTGGGTTTATGGAAGGAAACTGAAGTTCGTCTAAAAACCTGTGCATATCAGTTGGATCTGATGAGAATTCAGACTTGTACAGGGATTCATAAAAAGATGAAAAGACAGAATTAATAACAACCGGGTCCTCCTGCAACGCTCCTGATCCGTCTTTAATGCGAGGTATTAGACGTGAGGCTGCTTGATGGCGCAATTGGTGAGCTAGTAATCTACCAGACTTGTCGCCATGTTCGTAGTATCTGGAACGAGAATGAAGCAACAGGCGCTCAGCCTCATTAGTTGTGATAAGATCTAGCTCCGTTTGTAAGACCACGCGCCTCCTTGAAGATCGTCAGAGGGGGCGGTTTCGAGTTGCTGGTCTATTGATTCTAAATCGGATGAGAGCTTCTGAATGTTTGACATCCTTAATTTTTTTATGTGTGCAGAGTATGAAATTATCTGACCTCGCAGAAATGCTTTTAAAGACTCCCATAGTAGTGCTTTAGAGATAGGTTCCGAATCAGATTGGTTAAGAGCAATAAAATCCTCTATTGCACTTGTAATGAATTCATGAAACTTTTCATCTGATAGAAGTGAGGTATTGAATCGCCACTGGGTGGGATAGCGAGGTCCGGAAGAAATCTGAACATCTATGGACACCGGTGAATGATCTGAAACAATAATTGGGTGATACGAGACATTTGTCACTTTTGGCATAAGTTTAGCGTCTACAAAGAAATAGTCTATTCGAGAAAAGGTCTGATGCACATGCGAATAAAAAGAATATTGCCTACTCCTCGGATTCTGAAGTCTCCAGGGGTCAACATAGCCATTGCTAGACATGAAATTGTAAAGAGCCTTAGCCATTAGTGATTGGGTTGAGCCGGGTTTAGAGCGGTCTAGTTGAGGATCGATAGCACAGTTCATGTCCCCTCCAAAAATCAAAAAACTGTCACTCAGAGAGGGCAGATTTTCAAACAACTTGTTCATAAAACAAGGATTATCAAAGTTTGGTGCGTAAACATTGACTAACACGACAGGCACACGAAATAGAGTACCTAACACTATCAGATATCTGCCATCTCTGTCAGAAACGATATTAGTCAGGGTAAATGAGACTGATTTACCGATCAAGATGGCCACCCCTCTGGCCTTCGAGTTAAAACTAGAATGGAATACCTCAGCAACCCAGGGACATTTCAGTCTGACTTGATCTTTGTTCCTCATGTGGGTTTCCTGCAAGAACACAATGTCAGGTTTGACAGCACCCCCTAGACCTTTAATATTCCAACTAATGAATCTTACATTTGAGCCCGAAACATTAGCCATATGGAAAGTGAGTTAAAATAGGAGGCAACCAGGTTCCCTACTCCACACTTCAGGGGCAAGGGGGGGAGGAGAGAGAAAGGGAGGAAAAGGGAAAGAAAAAAAGAAAAACAAAAAAACAAAACAAAACAAAAAACACACACACACACAGAGCTAACTTATCAAACTCACCCCAGAACCCACACCCTCCCCCCACAGCACCTACCACTATCCCATCCCCAAACGATACCAGTGCTAACTCCACAAGGAGTTGTAAACAAAACAAGTAAACTCCAAGCTTTGGACCAAACAGACATCTTCACTTCGCTCCAACTTGGCTGGAGCTCCTGGAAACATTGGGAGGATAAAAAATATGTAGCAAAAGACAGGGCCTAAATATTAAACAACACAAGGCTCAGAACCAACTTAGAAATCTGCACATAAGTACATAAGCATAGTGACTGCTTATTAGAACAGCAGGAGTTGTGGTGCCATTTATGTCAAAATTAACTAAACATGTCAACAGTAATGGTATATTACTCAAAGCTGTTTCGTAGATCATGTTGTAGATCAAGAACCGTTTCAGCTTTATGAAAAAAAAAAAAATAATAATAGCAATTAAATGAACATAATAATAATGCTAATAATAACAATAACAACAACATAGCTGTAATGGCACCTACACTCAAACTTGTGTTTTAATAACTATGCTGTAACAAACCCAAGTTTACTTGAGTGTTTTCACAAAGGCAGCAGCTTCCTTCGATGATGTAAATTCCCTTGTGACATCCCCTCTGGTGATCCGGAGACGCACCGGGTGTAGCTGCCCAAATCTTATGTCGGGAATGTCCCTGAGCTGGCGTCAGATGTCATTGAAGGCTGCACGGGCTTTGGCTGTGCGTGCAGTGAGATCCGGGAAAATGGAGATAGTTGAATCCTTCACCTTGATCTGCCGCTGGGTTCTAGCACGTCGTAGGATGTCGGCGCAGTCTGCATAGTAGTGTAAACGTGCTATTATGGGACGAGGGCGTTCGCCGGGTTTCGGCTTGGGCTGTAGGGATCGATGCGCCCGGTCCACCACTGGCTCTTTTCCCAAGCCTTTCGCAAGATGGAAACTGTGGTCGCGTCCTCGGGTAGACCTATTATCCTGATGTTGTTACGGCGAGATCTGGCCTCCAGATCTTCACATTTGCTGTCGAGAGTAACAAGTTGGGCCGAAAGTTTGTCCACTTTACTTTGAAGTGAAACCACATCGTCAGTGCATGTCGACAGTGAGCCCTCCATGTCCGTCACAGTTACCTTTAGCACATCCACCTCCGTCCGGATAGCCGCCATGTTAGCATTTATCTCCATTTTCACACTCTGTAGCTCGGACTTTATCTGAGTGAAGTTATTTGTCATTGCGGTCTCCAATTCTGTCTTAAAAATGCTTACCACCTCATTTCGAAGAGCGGCGAGGAGTTCAGCCTTAAATTCCGGAGAGGCCAGGCTCGAGACGTCGGCAGTTTCTTCTGGAGTGGGGGGGTTAGCAGGCGCACTCCGTGGCGGGGTGGCACCACTACTCCCCGGGGAGGCTGCAGCCTGGGGGGTAGGCCTCGCTTGCGTAGCCGCCGGGATGTTCGTCTTTTTCTTTGGAGGCATAACGGGCTGTAATACAGTCACAACAAGCTTGCGGAGTCAAAATGTAGAAACAGAGAGTACACATAAGGCCCTATATGCTCATTTTAAAAGAGTTTCACAGGAGCTCCCGCAGGCACGTCACAGTCCTGTGAGCCTTTCTAGGACATGTCTCAAACTCTGCATCATAGAATGGCAAGGTACTGAGGGCTATGGAATCTGCATCCACCTGCTTAGCTTTTGCTCGAGTGACAACATTACAGCTTTGCACTGGCTTTATCAAGTCATAGAGTACTGGCAGATCTTGAGGTAACAAATGCAGACCATACATTTGTAACCTCAGACTGGACTATTGTAATTCTTTATTATCAGGCTGCTCTAATAAATCTCTTAAATCTCTCCAGCTGGTCCAGAATGCTGCAGTGCGTGTTCTGACTAAAACTAGAAGAAAGGATCACAAAACCGGAAGTAGGCGGTCCTCTCTAGACCACCTTTTTCGATTCCACTGGTTAGCTGGTATGTTTACCATCGTCACTTCCGGGTTTCACTGATTCGCTAGTCAAGCTGCTAGCCTCCACCAATCAGAATGGTAAAAGAGTGACCAACTCGAATGGCGGATTACACATTTGAATCGAGTGAAATGAACGCCGACGTGGGCCGATTCGAGCGACTACACCAAGCAGACTCATGTCACGGACGCTGACTCTGTCAAAGACGCCGATTTTTGGTCCGGTGTGGGCCCGCCTTTAACGTACTACGTTACTCGGAGGAGGACCTAACACTTGTTCTATTTTTAGCTCTTACTTTATCGACAATGATATGTTGTGGTTTCTTTGTTTCCTTCTTTTGACAAATGTACTTATTGTAAGTCGCTTTGGACAAAAGCGTCTGCTAAATTACCTAAATGTAAATGTAAATGTAAATAAATAATGTTTCCCACAATAAATCCTGGTGCGTTTTGGCTGTACCTGACTTTATGGACAGCAATGCAGATACTGAGTCACTACAAATTAAAACTTTCCTCGATTTACTGGTCTCTGCCCATTCCACCGCCAGAAGAATCACATGCATCTCAACCACATACACACTCAGATGGTCTGATGTTCACAATCTTGAGACTGGGGATAACTACTCCTTAAAACTTTCCTCGATTTACTGGTCTCTGCCCATTCAACCGCCAGAAGAATCGCATACTAGTGATGTTATGGTTTGCGTCGAGGCTTCGAGGCATGTGTTGGGTATTTCGTCTCCTCCCCCAACGAAGCTCCTTGTTGAGATCTGATTCACCTCGGCAAAATGATGTTGTGTATGACGAGCGACGCTTCATTTACTACTGTTTCGTGATACTGGTTTACAATTGGCGGGACATGTCGACTATAAAGATGTCTCGTACATGAATACAAACGTGTGGGTTTTTGTTAGTAGTTGGAGACAGTTAGATCGTATTTGGTTGTTTGCGGCATGTCTTCTTTGCGACACGTTCAATACTATGGAGTTTAGTAAGAAGAGAAAGTGCTCGCCTGTTTGGGAACATTTTGAGCAAATTTCTCCCAATAAGGTTTGGCTACACACAATCACCTTTGATTTTGAAGCTTGGCAAGTAGTAGGCCTATAATGAAATTTGGTCTTTTGTATTGGTCGTTTTTGTCTGTATAGGTGAAATGTCTCATCTGCGAAAAGACGCTTGGATACAATAATAACACCTCCTATATTGAGGCATTACCGTGCTCTTCATGAGAGAGAGGAGACCTCCTCAACATCTGCTGGGACTTGCACAGGTGCGATGTGGTCATTTTTCTAGGGGTGATGCATTAGCCTATAAGAGGGCTGCTCCATTAAGTTACCATACCACCATCTGTGGCCATCACAGATACTCTGAGATGGATCATTAGTTTTTTGTATTGAATTTCTTCACCAAAAGTAACGAAATACATGCATCTACTAACCCAACAAAACAATAATGTAGAGAGGCTTCAAAAGACACTGCAGTTCAAATCACAATCTATGATCTCAACAATATACTGTCTTTTGTATAAGGGCAGACCTGACACATAATACAATAATGCAGTTTCTGTAATTCCATCTGATGTTAGTGTTTTTATGACATATACTTTGTCCTACGTGTGAGAAATTTGTCTTGAGCTAGAAGAGTGCCGTCACTGTATCTATACATCATACATATGCAAGACTCTCCATAACAAACGTACTGACAGTGCAATGGAGACACACACAACAGTCTGCTCAGTACAACATTCTCCTATTCTTGGTGATAAGTTATTTTTTTTCAGGAGAGTTACTGACGTTGGGAGAAAGGATAGCTTAAAACGGCTGCTTTTGTAACTCATGGCCTTGAACCTTCTCCCAGATGGTAGAGCTCATACTTGGTGTGTAGAATGTGGGACAGGTCCCTTATCATTTGATGTGCTATATTTTACTTTAATTGCTATTGCTATTATAGTGTCTTAACTAAAGAAAGTGAGAGAATAATTTGATTGAAAAAAATAATCCAATCAGAGGGAAAGCAGAATATAAATAAAATCAACTTTATTTACATTAAAAATGTAGTA
Source organism: Chelidonichthys spinosus (assembly GCA_029853015.1). Lineage (NCBI taxonomy): Eukaryota > Metazoa > Chordata > Actinopteri > Perciformes > Triglidae > Chelidonichthys > Chelidonichthys spinosus. The sequence goes on along the minus strand of CM056822.1, from coordinate 28,936,242 downwards.
TATTTACAGTATTTACACATAGCATAATTACATTGATCACAGTTGTGGTCTTGTGGATCAGCAGATCAAGTTCATCCACCAGGCAGCGCTACATAGCAGCTTACCACAACCAGGCAGTCTCTCAACACCATGCTGCCTTCAGGTACTCCTCAGAAACTCCTAACTTCAACCCCCTAACATTGATCTGGTTGTGTCTGTTGTTTGCTTGTCCTGCTTGAACTGTAACTGTCTACGATTTGCATATACAATGACTGTTTTTCAAGTAAATTTAGCTTCAGGCTGGTGAACAGCAGCAGAGCTGAGTCTAACTGTCACCCTTCCTCACTGCCTGCTGCACTGAAGGACAAGATAGTTAGCTACCTAGCTCACTAGCTACCTAACTAACTAGATACCTAGCTCACTGGATACCTAGCTCACTAGCTACCTAACGAACTAGATACATAGCGCTTAGATAGCTAGCTAACTATATACCTAGCCAGTAATCCTTCTCAACAACCACCATTTTCTTTTGTACTTGTCAAGTGACAACTGAAAACAATTCAATGTCCGTTCTACTCATATTCTACTTTAATGGTCTCAACTCTCCCAGGTAGGCTGTCATGGAACCTTCAGGGGTCTTTCATGTGTATCCAATGCATAAAGGCCTACTTGGAAACATTTCTGACAGCACTTGAAGGCATCATCAATAAGCAGTACAGAATGGCAGGCAGCTCAGACATTTCTGTCTATAAAGCTTCAGATTATGCACGTGTTGCACGATAGATAAGGAAGATAAGGAGCTTTAGGAAGCGTGCAGCCGGTTGGCCATGATCCGTTGGCTGTGTCTCTGGGTCTTGTGGAGGTTCATGCTCTGGGTCAAAGCCCCATCTTGATCAGCCGCTTCCTCTTCCTCCTCACCCTCCACATTATGCTGCATGCGGGCATCAACAGTTCTCTGCTCCCGGGCCAACATGAGGACCATCTCCGTGTCCATGGGCTCACCAGAGGAGAAAGGGTAACAAACGGTCTCAACCAGGCCGATGACCGTCCCCAACACTGCAAACACTGAACCCACCAGGTAGACCTTCAGCAAACCACAGCTGGGTTTCTGGCTCAGCATCTCTTTGGCGAAGGGGATCAGCTCCTGTATGCTTTCCATTTCTGGTGCGCTGAAGGTTATACGTAGACCTGGCAAAAAAATAAGCGATGTAAGATGGTTTCAAATGTTCCAATACACCCTTTTTCATAATCATTGTAAATGCAACGCCTTTGGCATTTTTCACTTTGGGTTCAGGGAATTCTACAGCCATTCGTCCAGGTCACATATCAACTCTGAAACTAACCTTTCATGGATTTACACATGACTAAAAATACGACAAATACTATATTTAAATGTATCCTAAAAAAAACAATTCTACACCTGGTTGGCTGTGTGCAATCACAGCTTTTTGAAAGCACACTACCAATATTTCAAAAGAGAGCACAATAACTTACTGTGATCTGGTTTGAGGTTTGTTCCAGTCTCAGGTTGAACCTACATGTGAGTTCCAGTTTGTGATAAGAACACACCTTTACTTGGTGCTGTGGTCATTTATAGCCCCACTCTCCACCCACACACTGACAGCTGCTGAATATTAAGGAAGCCAGAACCTTTGACCCAGTTGTGTTAGACTTATTACACAATAACTAATGTTCTTACTAATACTCCACTAGAGCATCTGCAGTGTTCAAATGTGAGTTTACAGTCACTGCTGCTGTCATTTTGAGTTCAGTTTAAAAGTCACAGTCACATTCATAGTCTCATACCACATTAATTGTTGAGAATCACAAGCAAATGGGGAAAAAACATTTGCACCACTTGGTCAACACTGTACATCAGATTTATCACTGTAGAATATGACATTAAAAAACCAATGCAATAATAGTGTATAACAAATAATATCCAATAATGTAGACGTAAAGTGAGGCTTTAGTAAAGGAAATGGCCCACCTTCCCTACTTATGGCACCCTCATGACAGCCATCTTCAAAGCTTTGTGACATTTTTAAACCTAACGAAGAGGTTTTGTTGTCTAAAACAAACTTTCATTTTGTGTTTATGTCATCAAGACTGACAGATTTAAGAAGTTGTGTAAAATGACACTAAAAAACCCAATAGATTACATTTTGTGACTATTTCACAAAGTACCATGAGACATAAAGTTGAATAACTGCATCTTCCACAGTTGCAATGATAATACGTGACAAAATCAGTCCACAGGCAGATCTTAACACCTGGCAAAGACTCAGTGTCTCCAGGACCACATGTTACGACGATGGCCCCTTTTTAGACACACAAGTTGAAAACAATATTACATTAAACAATTATCATTTTGAAAAGTTTTGTGTCAACTGGAAAGTCCATTGTCTCCTGTACGCCTTGGACCTGTTTTCTTTATCAATTTGTGTTTTGTTTATCTGCATGTGTTTTTTCAAACTGCAGTTGAGCTAACTTCAGCACGAAAGATTACAGATTGCTATGACAATTTTTTCAATACTTTTAACACTTTTCCTAAACTCTTAGCACAGTTAGCACAACATCCGTCTGTGTAAGCTATACAATTAACGTGTTTCTTTTTGCTTTGACACAAAATACATACAGTTAACACACAATTACAATGCTTGAACTTCTTTTACACACAAGCTCAACCAAGACCAAAACAATGGCTTTTTTCTTCCTCCCCTGTAACACAAGGAAGAGTAAGACAAGTACCATGATATATTGCACTAATCTCTGTCTTCGTATTTTCATAAACCGTACTTCTATGTAGATACTCTGAGATGGGTTCATTCATAATTTGTATTGAAGTGCGGCAGCAAAAGTAACAAAATGCATGCATTTACTAAACCCAACGAAACAATAATGTAGAGAGGTTTCAAAATGAACTGCAGTTCGACACACAATCTGTGATCTCTACAAAATACTGTCTATTGTAAGGGCTGACCTGACACATTTATAATAATGCAGTTTCTGTAATTCCATCTGATGTTAGTGGTTTATGTTTTTGTGCTGTGATTGACAAAATGTTCCTGTTGGAAGAAAACATGTGTTAGTGTTAAGTAGACATAGTTTTTTGTATTAATGTATTTTGAAAATGCTACCATCCATCCATCCATCGTCTACCGCTTATCCTGTATTCAGGGTCACGGGGGGGGGGGGGGGGGGGGGGGGCTGGAGCCTAACCCAGCTATCATTGGGCGAAGACAGGGTACACCCTGGACAGGACGCCAGTCTATCGCAGGGCCAACATGTAAAGACAAACAACCATTCACACCTACGGGCAATTTAGAGTCACCAATTAACCTATCCCCATCCTGCATGTCTTTGGACTGCGGGAGTAAGCCGGAGAACCCGGAGAGAACCCACGCTTACGCGGGGAGAACATGCAAACTCCACACAGAAGGAACCCGGGCCGACCCGTGAATCGAACCCAGGACCCTCTTGCTGTGAGGCGAAAGTGCTACCCACCACACCACCGTGCAGCCCATTTGGAAAATGAGTGAATTTAGTTTAAAATGTGTGTTTTTGACCATGAAATTAACTGTTTTGCCAATTGTTTGTTGTAGGTGTGTTGGTGCCTTAAGAGTTTAGGAAAATTGTTAAAAATATTGATTGTTTTAGCAATTGTAAAAAAAAACTGTCACACAATTTATCTTCTAAAATATTTCTTGTTTGAGTTTTAAAAAAGAAGCAAGGCTAAAAGGGGACTAGGGGGTCCATGTGAATCTTCCACATCAATAGTCACCAAATCAGGGGAAAGGTTGTGTAAACCCAGTTACTCAGGCTAACAACAGGTCTCTGTGTGTGTTGGGTACCAGGCAGTGGTGCCAGAATGAGTTTAAAGTGGGGGTGCAAAAAAAAAAAAGTAGAGCTGGTTTCGGGCTGGGTTCCCTGAGATAATTTTGAAAATTCCAGAGGCCAGCTAGCATTCACGTACATTTTCATGTGGGATATTAAGATATAAGATAATAATAAAAAAAAGTCCAACAAAAAAACTGTCATTATGTTAGGTGCGTGACTGTATTTGGAAGGGACCTCACACCTGATAGCCTAACTAGATAAGATAAGATAACCTATAGGCTACTGTTAATAACATATAAGCACACAGTGATATGACAAGATTGTTTTTATTGAAACGATTAACAATGACATCTCATCCTCTCAAACTGTTTACTCTGACATGTACCTTAGCCTTTCGGATCATTGTTTACACATTTGTCCAAGTAGCATTTGTCTTTAGCCCTACGAACACACATAGTGCTTAGCTTAGCAGCTATGCTAACAACTGCTTTCCGCGTTGATCAAAATTGACCGTATCCGGATCTGTAGTCCTCCACACACAAGTTACAAGAACAAATTCAAATGAAGGTAGCGTAAAGCAGTAATGCACAGCGATGTGTAAGGTAAGTGTGGTGGTGATGCAGATAACTGAACTCAGTGTCGCAGTCTCGTTGGTCATAGGATAACCCTTTTCCTGGACCTGGTTTGCGGGCGAAGTATCCGGTTGACTGAGCATGACATCATGATCAAGAGGCCAGACTAGAGCAGACGTAATTAAAGCTACAGCACTGTCAATAGATCTAGTTCATGCTGCAATCACTGCAATGATTGCAGTGATGGAGTGTCGTAGAACAACTACGTTTTTTTTTTTTTTTGGGGGGGGGGGGGGGGGCTTCCCCCTTCCCCATGAAAAGTGGGGGTGTGGTTGCATCCCCTGCACCGGTGCACCTGGTACCAGTATGTAACGTTACTCACACTAACAACAGGGCTCTGTGTTGGGTACCAGGATGTAACGTTACTATAACAACAGGTCTCTCTGTGTGTTTGGTACCAGGATGTAACGTTACTATAACAACAGGTCTCTCTGTGTGTTGGGTACCAGGATGTAACGTGACTATAACAACAGGTCTCTCTGTGTGTTGGGTACCAGGATGTAATGTTACTATAACAGCAGGTCTCTCTGTGTGTTGGGTACCAGGATGTAACATTACTATAAAAACAGGTCTCTCTGTGTGTTGGGTACCAGGATGTAACTTTAATAACAACGGGTCTCTCTGTGTGTTGGGTACCAGGATGTAACGTTACAATAACAGCAGGTCTCTCTGTGTGTTGGTACCAGGATGTAACGTTAATAACAACAGGTCTCTCTGTGTGTTGGGTACCAGGATGTAACGTTTATAACAACAGGTCTCTGTGTGTTGGGTACCAGGATGTAACGTTACTATAACAACAGGTCTCTCTGTGTGTTGGGTACCAGGATGTAACGTTACTATAACAGCAGGTCTCTCTGTGCAGTGCTTTAAGTGGAAAGAAATAAGTGCCGGTACTCCCCTTATACAACTGTTGCCAGGTAAATTGGGCGGTGGGCGGTGGGCAGTGGGCGGTCGGTTCCGGCAGATCATTAAGTGATATATTCAAATACTAAAACATGATGCTGATTTTTAAAAAGAAAATTATTTTATTGAACTTTCAACTTTCCAGACAAATTATATTTGTTCACTTGCATGTGGCCCAAGGGAGGTTTTCAGGGGAGCAGTCCTCAAGTAGCATACAGGCTGATGCACAAGGTAACTAACTGGCACCTACCATTTCCTGTGGACACACACATCAAAGACAGACATGGTGAGTCAGAAGCCCCCTCTGTGTTAGCAGAAGCGCTAACGTCACTGCTAACTGGCTGCTCTTCACTTGCAAAATTAACGCCTGTCTGTCCTCCTGTGTCATCCTCGCCGTCACCAGTCCGGGTTCTCTTTTGGCCTTTTTGGAGCCACGCCAACATAACGAGGTTCGCTACACCATCTGACTCAGCCGGCAAATGACTAGCGTTGTTGTTTGCATTCAGCGCCGCCGTCCATGAGATTTTACGTCACGTCCTTTCCGACCAGCAAACTCGACTCGCGGTCCCGGTACGCCAGAGGCTAAAATTGAGAAGTGCCGGTACTCCGTACCGGTGCGTACCGGCCCACTTAAAGCACTGTCTCTGTGTGTTGGGTACCGTAACAACAGGAGCCTGTACTACGAAGCGAGTTCAACAAAACCAGGGTTTCTTTCAGAGATCCAGCTTGAGTTACCCTAACAAAGGAGATCGGAGATAAGCGGTCACACGAAGCTGGTTATCAACTCGTTAACTCAACCCAGGGTTTTCCAATCGAGCTATCAGCGCGTGCACAGGAAAGAGGCGGCGTTTGCAGCATTTGACCAATCACAAACATGGATCAGTCTACGGCAGCGGAGCGGCGTATTTCACGTACGAGGAGCGAACCATAATCTTACAGAAATACGAAAAAGTTAAACATATAATACAGGCAAAAGGCAACAGTGTCATCTGCCAAATGCAGGAAGGACAGCTGGCAAAAACTCGCCGACTGTGTGAATGCGGAAGTCGCATTAATAGTAGTAGTGGTATAATATGACTGCCCCATCATAAGGACACTAATAGATCAGACTGATTAAAGACTAAACTTAACTTCGCTGATAGCTTAGTGGTAGAGTTACTGACAAGTGTTGCGAGGCTCCTTGCAGCGGCCCCGGATCGATTCCGCCCTGCGGCCGTCTTTTAAATCATGTCGTCGCTCTCTCTCGTCCCTTTAACTCTTACGATGTCCTTCCGCAATCAAAGGCCGAACACATAACTTTAAAATAATGAATTTGTTGCTTGGATGCATTCTTATAACGTGGTTTATGACAATATCAGCCTCATTCTTTCAGCTGCAATCCCGGCGGTGTAAAACGGACTTGGGAGCAAATCAAATAAATATAAAAACATAATTCATAGTGGTAAGTAGGCTGAACGCTGACAAAGAAAAGTCTTTCCCTCTGATGAGAATCTGTATCTCTCATATAAAACATCGTCAGGGACAGAAAAAGGGTTTTGCCGGTCTCTGTACACTCTATAGTTCTCCTACCAGACCCTCTCACGATCCACCGAGCTTCTTTTTTTTTATGTCGGCGCACCAACAGCTGATTGGTCAGTCGGTGGTGTGTTTCTCCACGTTGATCTCTAATCAGGAACATAACCTGCTCCGGAGCAGGTTAGCTCTACAGCGTAAGTTACCATGGTGATTTACCCCGGTAAGAAGTGAACCAGCGTCGTAGGACGGAAAACCCAGGGTTAACGCTCAACTTACCTCGCTAAGCCCAAATCCCGCTTCGTAGTACAGGCCTCAGGTCTCTCTGTGTGTTGGGTACCAGGATGTAACGTTACTATAACAGCAGGTCTCTCTGTGTGTTGGGTACCGTAACAACAGGTCTCTCTGTGTGTTGGGTACCAGGATGTAACATTACCATAACAACAGGTCTCTCTGTGTGTTGGGTACCAGGATATAATGTTACTATAACAACAGGTCTCTCTGTGTGTTTGGTACCAGGATGTAACTTTACTATAACAACAGGTCTCTCTGTGTGTTGGGTACCAGGATGTAACGTTACCATAACAACAGGTCTTTCTGTGTGTTGGGTACCAGGATGTAACATTACTATAACAACAGGTCTCTCTGTGTGTTGGGTACCAGGATGTAACTTTAATAACAACGGGTCTCTCTGTGTGTTGGGTACCAGGATGTAACGTTACAATAACAGCAGGTCTCTCTGTGTGTTGGTAGGATGTAACGTTAATAACAACAGGTCTCTCTGTGTGTTAGTACCAGGATGTACGGTTTCCGACTAAACTAAATGATACAATACAATACAACCTATTACATGCTGAAACTTTCTGAACTTGAAAAATGACCTTTTAAATTGACAAAATTTAACAATGGTACAATTCAAACACCAATGGGGACACCTGAATGGCCAGACTTTGCCTGTCTATTCAGTCAAAGACAGATTATATCAAACGTGATGTAATTTGTTGTCAGTTGGTGCAAAGGGGAGGGGGGGAAGCAAGGCTAAAAGGGGACTAGGGGGTCCATGTGAATCTTCCACATCAACAGTCACCAAATCAGGGGAAAGGTTGTGTAAACCCAGTTCCCCTGTAGTGTTCCTGCTGCTGCTGTGTGAACTGTGGTCAGAGTGGATCACACACGTCCCACACATACTCATGATGGTGACTAACACAGAACAGCACAGGAAGTACCAAGACTGCTTGATTATATCACATCTACTTCAAACACTAACAGAAAGGTGTTATTTTGTTGGTTGTTGTTTGATTGTCATTGAAATCATTAAAACCTCTCTGTTATTGAAAAATACCATTTTAACTTCATACCTAAAATATTCAGTATTTTCCCGACCCAGACATCTGGTTTAGAGGGTCAACTAACTTCTATTCATAGCATTATTGGAAGCTATAAAATACTTTTTTTCCATTGTGGAAAGCCACAACTCTTAACACATTTGAGAGCTGTGTTCCCACTGGCTCACTGGGATGAGTTACTGACACACCTATAATGAAATGGCGGTGTCATTATAATCATCATTATTAGTCATAGGCTACCTGTGTGTATGATGAATCAAACCAGTGACTTATTTGGTGCTTTTTGCCCTCACCAGCTAACGCTTTGGTTCAATCCTTTAGCTGTTTTGTTCTCTTGTAATTTTCTTTACTGTTTCACAAAAGGAAAAAAAACATGAATTAAGACCTTCGATACCTGCTAAAGAGAACATTTTACATTCATTTCTAATGTATTCTAATGAAACAGTTGATATGTATGTTTTTTTTTGTATTTAAACACTGACATAATAACAAAAAGTTATTATGTCATTGTGTTTAGACTCGCTCCTTTTTCATACTTTCTGGGTGTTTTACTTGCTTACATCACATAATCACGAGGCTAGCTGTACAGCGTTTCTGAAGAGTGCCTTAAACTGTCATTCTCTCTGCTGGCTATCTCATAGACTTCCATTTAATCAGAGAGGCAGCTCTCTGCCCCGAATTATTACCTGATGTATTATCTCAGTAAACATTGTAAAGATGAGTTTATGGTCTCAATCTCTAGTCTCAAGTCTTCTTCAATTCAGCATGATGTTCCTTTAGTACATCATGGTCCATTTACCACACTACCATGATACCAATGCTAGTTAGCTACTAAGTTGACTCTAACACTTAGCTGTAAAGTTGAATTATGAAGCTAACTTTGTTAGCAACTTCACACCAGAAGCCAGATGGATCCAGATCGAAATGACGAAATAATAATTTATTGTATTCATTGCTATCGGCATGTTACAAGGATTTCAAGTAATATAACAGAAAGTGTTTCTGAATAGAATCACCAACTCAACCTTTAAGTACTTTAATTTAAGTGTCTTGGATAAACTTTGCCTGTCATTCAACTTGTTTTCTGATTGTAATAATTTCCTATGTTAAAACATTTTTACCTGACCAAGCCGGATGGAAATATTGTCAGTCAACAAATGATCACTTTCCACTAACTTCAATGAAGACTCCATTTTACTGTAAGCAGAGGACAGTCCTGATAGAGAGGAAAGAGCAGGCTGTTACCAAGAGAAAAGGAAACACAGCTTCAGCTCCTCGAGTGACTGAATGCATGATGGTACTTGTCTAGAAGTGTATACACAGTAGCCTCAGTGTGTGTGTTTGTGTTAGTTGAGTCAAAAGACACACCCTGTGCTTGAACTTAGTCAGTGTGTCTGTGGAGAACGGGAAAAAACACGACGTGCATGTTCAGCTGGCCCTCAGGCTACCATTTCAGATCAGCAGCACTCCAGCACACGGTAGGATTACCACACTGCCTGGCAAACTCTGCCTACAGGGCATGTGTAGTGTCCGGGAGGGAGGACTGATCCTGACCGTGTGGCGGTGTTCCCCCGTGGAACTAAGCTCTTTTCTGGATGGAAAAGTCCACGAAACTGTGTTTAACAGTGTTATGTCATATTTTTTAAATTCCTAAATAAAAAAATAATTCCAGGTCATTATGCATTATGTCTTTATGACACGGTTGAACTTTGTCGAGACATGCTAGTTTAATATTCTGGCATTCAAGGTATTTAAGGATTTCACTCAGCAACAGAGGAAAAGAATCTGAAGAAAAACAAACACTCTGTCCACTTCTTTCTTACCTCCTGCTATAAAATATACAAATCTTGTGTTTGGCAGTTAGTACACAATTAATACTTTGCTGTTCTTTATGAATGAAATGTGTGGTGCCTGTCTACAAAATGTCATTCCCATACAACTAAACTGCAAAACGTTTCAAGGAAACATGATTTTCCAAGCCAAACAGTCACAGTAATGTACAGTTTGAAACGGTTATGGAACAAAACACACTACAAAACTTCATAGTTAGGTTTAGACAACAAAACTACTTTTGAAACAAAACAAAAGCACTAACATCAGTCTCCTTGATGAAAGCGCTGTGTATTTGCATCCGTCCACCACACCTACATGAACTACCACAGACTGAAACTTGTGATACTTAATATACAAAATATGTTTAATTTGAGAAGTAAGTGGTTCTGAATGCAGGAGGATTTCACAACATATGTTCTTACATTTACATTAAGGGCATTTAGCAGACGCTTTTGTCGAAAGCAACTTACAATAAGTACATTTGTCAAAAGAAAAAGACAAAACATGTCATTGCCGATAAAGTAGGAGCTAAAAATAGAAACAAGTGTTATGTCCTCGTCTGAGTAAAGTAGTAGCTGTTCAGCAAACATACATTAGTGGGTCATGCTATGCAGAGTTGAGGTGAAGTCTGAACAGGTGGGTCTTGACCCTTTTTTGGAAGATGGCAGTGACTCTGCTGTCCTGACATTGGTCAGGAGTTCGTTCCACCACTGAGGACCAGAACAGAGAAGAGTCTGGATTTTGCTGAGCGACATTTGTTTGATTTCAGCGATGGTGGTACCAGCCAGCCAGCTGAAGTTGAGGAGCGAAGTGCTCGCTTCGGGGCATGAGGTTTGACCAGTGTTTGAAGGTAGATGGGCGCCATTCCATTGATGGCCTTGAAGGCCAGTGCCATCGTCTTCTACTGCGCACAAATTCTTTATTTCTCTACTTATTATATCTTCCGGGTCAGAACGCTTGGCCCTCAACTCCTTCAATGCTTTTCAACGTATTCACTCCATTCAAACACAGAATATTTAACTCAATTGGGAATCGACTGCGTCTATCTTTCTAATTGATATCCATCCTGCATGTCTTTGGACTGTGGGAGGAAGCCGGAGAGAATCCACACTAACACTGGAAGAACATGCAAATTCCACACAGAAGGAACCCAAAGTATAAGTATTCAACACATTTACATTTTGACCCCGTGAAGCAACGTGAAAATTAGTTATGAGGATATATCTTTTGGAAGACTCTTTATTTTTTTTAGCTTGCACATTAGGAACAAACAAAACAATTTAGGTTTTTTAAGTTCTACAAATCTTTTTTGATTTGAGCTTTGTTAATGTTGACTATGTGTCTACGTCTGCCTGCGTGTGTGTGTTTGTGTGTGTGAGTTGAATCATGGAGTGAAGGGAGTGGAGGTGAAGGGTGTGACTCTGACACACACTGTATCATAGGGTCCAGGTGAGACAGCGTTTATAAAGCAGTCTTGGCGGCAACACCCAGTTAAATAGAGCAGATAACAGAGCTGACAGGACACCGATCGCCAGGTGAGTCTCACGTCAGGAAGCACACCTGGCTTTTGATTGTACGTGGTTGTTTCTGCTTGAAATAATTTTTTTCTTTTTTGCTTTCTCGTCAGTTTCAGACATTTTCATAGGAGGAACACAACATGAGAATACTTTTACTTCTAGCTGGTAAGATGTCTTTTTTTTCTTCTTTTCAATCTCAAGTTGTCTCCTTTCTGTTTCAAGTTTGTGCTGAAACTTTCACTCCAACTTACCACATCAGATGTTTACATTCATATGGGCTTGACAGTATGCAGGCTTTCATCCAGCAAAACTGCAGCAGCTGATTATCTTATCTCACTCTGTTCTTGCAGAGAGGAGGACCATCCAGACAGAGCTTTAGTACCAGAAAGTTTTACTGTGACTTTGGAGTGCTGTAGATAAAACCTATTCTTCTACTTTTTATTCAGGCTTCTTTTGGCGCCATGATATGGACTGTGAGGCTTTAGGTAGAAATAGGAAACTCCACAAATCTTTGCAGCACTGTCTGAGGAATGGAAAATGGCATCAGTCTAGACGCTTTAGGCAGATGATTTGAAACATGTTCATGCTCGGGGTACTTTCAGAAGATTTGGTAAAAAATCCATGAGATTGAGATTACTTACTTACTTACGTACGTACTTACTTACTTAGTTAGTTACTTACGTACTTACTTAGTTACTTACTTACGTAAGTACTTACTTACGTACTGATTTACTTAATTCATTATAAGTAACTTACTTACTTTCTTTCTTACTTACATAGGCTATTCACTTACTTACTTATTTACTTACTTACTGTCTTACTTACTTACTTAAATATGTATTTAATTACTAACTTACTATTTATCTCTGTCCATAGTTATGACACAAAATGACAGTGTATACGCACACCAGTTAACAAAATATGCATAGGGGACGAGCGAACAAGGCAATGTTGACTAGTGTGATCTACCGGTCATGTGGGGATGAGCTTCTTTTAAGATCAAATGGGGACTATTGCACGTCCCCATACCATAAACGATTACATTTTAGCGTGAAGACTTGGTTTAAGGTTAGGGTGAGGTTGGCAGTTCTGATTAGATTATGGTAAATATCCAGGAAATGAAAGTCAGTAAAATGGTTCCAAAAGTCATGAAAACATCCATCCATCCATCATCTACCGCTGTCATTGGGTGAAGGCAGGGTACACCTGGACAGGATGCCAGTCTATCGTCATGAAAAAAAAAAATGAAAATGATTGAACAAATTCGAGAGGTCTATATAGCTCACATCAGAAAAACAAATGTCTGTACACAGTGAGGTTCAAATACTGTGTCTTGAATTCCTGTTTTGGACGGTATGTCATGTTAATGGCAGTACCGGCCATATCCTCAATACCAACCGTCTTCAATCCTTCAAAAGCCCTCAAAACTCACCTTTTCACTCTTGCTTTTAATCTTTAAACTTGTTTAAACTTGTTTGCTTTGTTCTGTTCTCTTTTTTACAGCGTCTTTGAGCACCTGGAAAAGCACTATATACTACTTTAAAAAACTGTATTTTCTTCTTCTTATTATTATTATTATTATTATTAGTATTAGTATTAGTATTAGTAGGCCTATTAGTATTATTCTTATTAGTAGTAGTATTATTATTATCGTACTGATTGTGAAATGGGATGTTTTTAGGACTGGTTTTTGTCATCTATGCGGTTCCAACACATTTTAACATGCTGCCTTCCCCCTGACAGCCGTGGCTGCAGCATCACAGGCCCAGACTGATTGCTCTTGGGGGGCTTGTTACCCGCCCAGCAAAGATCTGCTCCTGGGCCGGGCTCACCGGCTCTATGCCTCCTCAACCTGCGGCCTCACAGGCTCCGAGGTCTACTGCACCCCATACCAACAGGTAGGATTTCATCTCTGCAGATCAAAGATGTTTTGAGTTTCAACCTCTTACAGTTTGAAAAGTGTGGAAAAGACATATGCCTGGGAGAAAGCAAAGGCATGAACTCAGTCAGGATTCTGGCTTTCTAACAGTCCATGTCAGCCAACGTCTCAGCCGGCTGTGCTCACACATGCCACGCATGGGTCTGTACGTGGGCTTTACCTCGCCAGGCGGTGCAGAGGTCATGGGGAGCAGACAGACACTATTGGAGGCTGTGGTGGTTTGGACTAGACTGTCCATTTGTGAAAGAGTGTGATTCCAGTGCCAGAGGCTCATGTTGCAACTGTACTCTTTGACCAATGTCTGAAAAAAACCACTCGTCTGCAGACTCAGCACAACCCTCCCCTTACTGAATTTTAATGCTGATTTTGAAATAAGTGGTACATTGAGCAAGAGCCAAGGCTGTGATGTTGCAATTTTAATTATTGCATAAAAATTGGAGAAAATCACCTCAAATATGAGACAAAAATCACGTATCATGTTGTTTTTATAAAAATCCACTAAACCTAAGTTTACATCTGTGTTTAAATAGATACACTAAAATATATTTGATATGTGCTGTATTTTCATTTTGTATTGTGAAAAATATACATATACATTAATATATATTAAGTACATTCAATTGTAGTATACTTGAAAGAACTTGCAGACACACTAATCATCAATGTAATTCAAGTGTGTTAATGGATAGTTCGTTTGAAGTTTGCTAGTTTGGAACAACTCATTTGTGTATTTTTATTTTTATTTATTTAAATTGTAGGAAAGCAGAATTTCAAGTGCATTTAGTGTACTTTTATGTACTACACTGGAACAAGTATTCTTAGTACCAGGACCAGCCCAAGCCTTTTGGGGGCCCTAAGCAGAATTTGATTTGGCCCCCCTCCCACCACCGCAGAGCCACCTGTACTTGACAATTATTCACACAAATGTCACACTATATGTCACACTATGTTACATTATAGATTGCCTAAATTATTAGATATATCACAAATCACATATCCTGTGATATTTATCTGAGAGGCCCCATTCAGACATCATAACCCATTTTGTAGGATTAAGGGGCATATTCAATCAGAATTATCTTTCTTTTGTGTACATACTTTAATGTTTATGTCACCTGTTTCATTTATTTAATGTAAAAAAAAAACTTGAGTGGCCTCAAGCAGCCGCTTAGTTTGCTTATGCCTCGGGCTGGCTCTGCTTTGTACACTTTAGTACATGGCCGTGTATGTACTAATATACATGCTGGATTAATTCAAGTTTGCTATGATTGTGTTATGAGTACATGCAAAAAATGAGTGTCTTGCTAATATATAAGCAATGTACTATTTATGTATTTATGTTCAAGGCAAAACTAAACTTAATCCCACCTAAAAGAGAGAGCAGCACAGCAAGCCTTCTGTTGACGTTACATAACCTTCATACCTTACAGTGTATGAGTTGTGTGTTTAACCTGCCTCAGGGAATGGATAGCTGCGTTAGGTGTGGACTCCCTCTCATTGTTCAATACTTTCCCTTTTTTTTGGTAATATCTGATCTCATCCAGACAGGGAGGGGCACGAACACTCTGCTTATCTCATCTCACATTCATGACCAACTAACACAGACAATGATGACAATGAAGCCCTTACAGTAGGGGTCTCAAACTCAAACCTGCGTAGGGCTGCTTATGGTCGTGTCATCTCATAGGAGGGCCATGTCAACATACTTCTCATGTGAAGATGAGTATAGTGCAGATAGCAGGAGTGTTACCATCGTTCCAGTACAGATCCAGATTTAGATGTATCAGTGTCCACTGTAGACTTTATACTATAACTACCAACTAGACACAAGTACAGTTGATGCAACATTGAGCTGGCAATGATTAATGCAAACAGAGTGTTTTCATGTGTGTTTGAGGTGACACACTGCAGTGCCAAAAGACACAAACCTTGGGGGAAAAGCCCCAACGTTGAATCCCTTTTGACCTACCTACCTATCTGAATTTCCTCACGTGCATTATGTTAAACCTAGCTTAGAATATAGGGGAAACTGGTTTAATCCAAAGCAGGGTTTTTTTTGAATGACATACATTTTAACAATGATGCATCAAAACAGTATTTGTATTACTGGATCTCAGAACAGTTTTTAACAAGTTGCTAATGCACTGCTGTTAGTTACATCCTGGTACTGAACACACAGACATAGTAGCTTCAGAGAGAGTCACATACATACAATTTGACCTCTGCATTTCACCCATCCTAAGCATTAGGTGCTCCAAGGAAACTTAACCTCTGAGAACCTGATTCTCCCTCGTTGGAAAACACTATAAATGTGCATCCTGATGTGGGTGAGTGAGCTCAGACACATAGCTGGAGGGAAAACATGAGCAAGGCCTTCATGTTGTAACAATCATAGGGAACTTTTCCCTACAGGGCAAGCAACCATGTCCAGAGTACCCAGCATAAAGGGGCAGCAGCTAAATAATGACTGGTACTTGTGTCTGGGTTATCAAATATATTAATTTCCTAAAAACATAGTGGGTGTGTGTAAACAGCAGGTAGCTTATCAAAGGGGGAGAGACACCATCTTCTCACATTCAATGCATGAATACAGTATTTGTACCTGCAGACTTCACAGGTGCTTTGACTGACTCAGGGTCAGTAGACAAGGCATCATCTAAAACGACTTACTACTGCTACTATTACTACTTTTCTCAGATTTTTGATTGGTATTGGTATTGATTTTAAAAACAGATGGACAAATTCTGCAAGACACTGTTTGTATTTCACAATACATGTGTTTCCTCTGTGTTCACAAGCTCTGCAGGTATCACAAAACTGAACTTATGCAAAAGATGTTGAGATTTTACCTCGAGGGGCACATTGGTCCTCCCTCATCTGTTACTGGGCCAAAGTTCTCAACATAGTTGTTGACCAGCTGAAGTGTTTACGACAATGTAAAGCTGCTAGTTCAATCTGTGGTGGATTGATTTTCTGTGACCTGCTCAGTGACACAAGCTTATCTACCTGGCACAGCGGAGGAAAAGAGACCGATTTAGCAGCTGGTCCATGGGTCCGTTTCAGGACAAACACCTGACAAACTGTGACACAGTAACTATACAAGGGCTCCATGCACCGAATTGATCATTCTTTTTGTTTTTTGTTTCTTTTTGTTTCTTAGAGGCAGATGAAGTGTTGTCCATGTGACTCCAGGAACCCAAACAGTCCGCTGGCCCACACTGTCCAGGATGTCCTGTCCTCTTCTGGACCACGGAGATGGTGGCAGTCCAAGAAAGGTGGGCAAAGAAAGAAAGAAGAGAGAAAGATTCATATGTAGAAAGATATATAGAGAGAGATATCTAGACTGGAGCTGTAGGAAACAAATATATATATATATGATGAATAATTGTGCTATGCTGGTTTGTCCCGTAGAGCTGAATCCAGTCACTCTCCAGTTGGACCTGGACAACCTCTTCCAACTCGACAACCTGGTGCTCAGCTTCAAGGTACGACACAGTGTGCAATCATCTCCTTTTTAGAAATATTGTATTGTATTTCATCTTGTTGATCTCAGTACAAGTGCATGTCTTGTTATTGTGCAGGGTCCTCGTCCTAATGCTTTTGTTATCGAGAAGACACTAGATGAAGGCAGGACGTGGCAGCCTGCTCTCTACTTGGCTGCAGACTGTCGCAGAGCGTTTCCTGGTGTCCCCACAACAACGCCTCTGACCCTGGATGACACATACTGCTACACACTGCCCCCTACTGGAGCAGACCCGTACCAAGATCACACAGTACGGACAGACGGCCTCACCTTTCTTCACTCAAGTGTTTTGTTTTGTCAGCTTGTATAATGATACTGTTAAAGACTGTTATAGCTTTTATTATAGGATTTAATATAACTAGCATCTCTTATTTTTGCCTTCTTATATTCTCATGTTTTGCTATTACTTGAACTTAATTCTGAGGTCTCTTCAACACAAGAGGATGTCATTTCAGTGCAGGAATCTTAATATACTGTATAGTATAGATGAGGACACACACACACACACCACACATGGAATGGGAATGCATCAATAAATATTGTTTGTGAAATAAGAGTATGAATGCCGTGATGGAGGAAACAATGATGGAATATCAAGTATGATAACATGCACATTCCTCTTCTCCAGATCCAGTTCAGTCCTCTGCATCAGTATGGGTATGTCCCAGCTCCCAAAAGCCAGAAAATTGAAGGTAAGTTTCTGTCTGGCAGACATAACTCCCCCCAGTGTGTAGGTAGTAGCCCGCTGACTCGCAGCTGTCTCCCCCCACAGATGCGTCTGGGTTGACGGGGCTGAGGGTGAGAATGACGGAGCTCGGCGACGTGCCGCGCTCACCGGGCAGAGCTCTCAGCAGATTCTACGCCCTGAAGGAGATGAGGGTGATGGGCAGCTGTATGTGCCACGGACACGCCAACCGATGCCTGCCAGAGGCCGAAGACAACTCGCTGGCCAACAGCATACAGGTACGTAACAGGTGTTTAGTGGCCGTGGAGGTTAGGGTTCTTTGGGGGCCTTTGAGCACCACAAACCAAGTGTCATGTATTCCCATTTTATTGGAGAGACGGCAGACATCTCAAAAACTATTTGCAGCAAAACACTCTGGATGTATATTACAATATTATTTTCATTCACGTTTGTATACCTGTGGTGTTCCAGCACAGAAATTACTGGTCATTAGAAATGAATAGGTAGGCTAGACTAGATGATGGCTAGATTGGTTTTCATGTCAAACCCCGACCCAGGAAGTGCCAACTCATTTCAAGGCTGTAGGACTCTGGAGGCTCATCATTGATTGTGTGGCAGCACAGCTGATAGACGGTTTGTGAGGTTTTGATCACATCTTTGATCAGGACGCGGCAGTGGAGAGACGCCAGCAAACTGAAAGTGAAGATTTATTAGAGGACGTCAGGAAGTTATGAAGATAATAATACAGCATCTGATACCAACCAAGAAACAAACACTTAACAATGTCTTTTCTTTAATAATGAAAACATTTTTGGACTGGAAACACAATTTTAAAATTTGAAACTATTCCAAAAGAAATGCCCTTGTTAAGTCAATAAGTTTCAATTTAGAGTTGCATGAGTTCAGATCAATGAGGTCATGACTAGCAGTTAGAAGTTTCAAACTTATAGAACTTAAGTTTATAAGAAAGAATACATTCTGTGATCATATATGTATTTTTATGGATTTATGTTACGCTATATGGGGCAGTCATTTTGGACTACAAACACAATATGTGTTCTCCCATGTCTGCTCGGCTGCAAAGACATGCAGCTGGGCTTCACTGGCTTCAGGCGTGCATGTGGGCGTGATGCTTGTCAACCCTGTGATTGAGCAGCGCCTCTGGCCCAGAGCCATACGCATATCCAAACATGTTAGTGTGCTGCTTAATGAGTAGACAGCCCTGTCTCTGGTACCCTGCGAGCAGCTGACCTTTGATGACCAATCTCTTCTTCTCTCTGCAGGTAAACCCTCAGTGTGACTGCCAACACAACACAGCAGGTGTGAACTGTGAGCGCTGTGCTGATCTCTACAACGATCTGCCCTGGAGACCTGCAGAGGAGGGCAACACTCATACCTGCAAACGTAAGACTTCACATCCCTGTTCTGTTCAGACTCCAGGATATGAATGTCAGTACCATGGTCTCTATGTCAGATCAGGTGATTATAGAGTCATACAGTCTTGTGGTGATTGGCCCAGAGACATGACAAGACTACATGCCGTTCCCCCCACCAATCATGGCAGCTCGTCTTTCACCATGTGTGATGTCATCCCCACGCTGCTTTCTCTCCAGCTCTTTTCTTTTCCCTCCAGGAAACATCAAGAGGCAAAAATAACAGAAACATTCTAGACTAATGTGATAACCCTACATGGCATAAAGCGATCGATTATCACTCATTATGGTTCTAACTGGAGCTGATATGGCGGCCGGGATAGAATCAGCTGATATCATGTCATCTGGTGTTGGGACTGTAGACACAAACTTCTGATTCTCTCTCCCAGAATGGGAAGTAAATGTTGAGACCTGAATGTCCTTTTTTTTTACCGCTTATTACATTATGTACATAATAACATAAGTGATCTACATTGTATATATATTTTATATCTATTTTGTGTGTCATATTGTATGGATATACGGAAGCCAAGTATTTACCTTTTATTCAACCTTTTGGTAACAATTGCATTATTAGTCCACTAGATGGTGCTGCGTTTTTTTTGGTGTGGTCATAAGTAAAGTCAGCTGATTGACAGGATGTTGATCAGAACAAAGACGGGGTGTTGTTCGTTCTGTCTGCTTGATTACGAACACATTATGCTGAAGTGAAAGTGATTGAAGTGAGATGAGCCAAGTTTATCTGTTGAGATGAAACAGATATTGTCAAACTGCATTGTTGCAGTTTTAAAAATGTAATAATAATTACAACACTATATTGGATCTGATGCTTCCCACCCCTCTGTATTAGTTTTCAAGTGTATGAAAGATTACATTGGGATATGTTATATTATTCTACATACAAAGCCATGCTGTATTAAGCGTATACGATCTCTCCTCAGGCTGTGAGTGTAACAACCACGCCCAGCACTGTCGCTTCGACCAGGCCGTGTTCGAGGCCAGCGGACGGAGGAGCGGTGGCGTGTGTGAGGGGTGCTTGCATCACACCACAGGGCCAAAGTGTGACCAGTGTGCCCCTGGCTACCAGCCCAACCCTCGCAGCCGGATGGACCAGCCTGACGCCTGCACACGTAAGTGGCTCTTTAGTGACATGAAGCACTCAGAGCAACGCATTCAAAATCTTCAAACTTGAACTTCTAAAATGTGTCTCTTAAATGGTAGACCAGGGGTGTCAGGCTTACGGAGGGTTTAATCCAGCCTACAAGATCATTCTGCTAAGAGTAAAAATTACAGAGATGTCTGGAATTTTTCAATAAATGTTAAGCTACTGCTATCTCAAATGTGTCCACTGAGAGTAGCTGTTCATGCTGGAGCTGACCAGCATGGATATACAGTATATATGTGTCATAAACACAACAAACAGACATGTCTTATTTGTCTTTCGCCATGCTTAATTCTAGCTGCATTGATGCATTCTGCTGCAGCCTTTTTTTTTGGACGTGCTCTTCTGCCACTCTGTGCCCCCTCATTACACAAAAGGGCTTTGTCGAAAAAGAGAGAAGTGGACACAGAGTGCAGAGTCTTTCAAGAAAAATGGGCCTTTTCTTATTTATTCACGGAGGTGAATGGGGAACCTGTCTGTCTGGTGTGTTCACAGCAGGTTTCAGTGCTGAAAGAACGTATAATATTGTCATATTGTCGTTATTTATAGGTTATTATGCCAGGATTTTACTGATCTGGCCCACTTGAAATAACATTTGGCTATATGCTGCCCCCGAAGTAAAATGAGTTTGATACCCCTGCTGTAGACACGATGTTTGACGAGTGTGTGATGTTTGTGTTGCCAGGTTGCATCTGCAGCCCTGAGGGGGCGGTGGATGAAGGCCGGTGTGGCGACACCACGGGCTTGTGTCAGTGTAAACAGAACGTTGAAGGTCCTCGCTGTGACCACTGCCAGACCGGCTACTACGACCTGAGCGCCTCCAACCCTCTGGGCTGCTCCAGTGAGTCATAAACACCACACTTTTCAGTTGTCAGGGTTCCCCACATCAATGTTGAAACCGCACGTACACCAGTACTGCTCCCTGTGGTACTGGTTGATCTGTGTAGGTTTTGGAAGACAGATACTCATTCTAATATTTGTTAAATCAAAGGTGTCTGATCTGAAAGTGTTACTAATTAATGTAATTATCTTTGGTTTTGATGTTTTTTCAATTATTTATTTTATTTTGGTACAGTCATTTGAATGACAATATCAGTATCAATATTTTTTATCTATTAAAATAGAATCTTTGATTTCTTAATCATTTGATTTTTTTGCAGATGGATGGCTATTTATTAAAAGCATAACATTTAGAATTGTTGATGTTTACACCATCTCTGGGGTAATTTATTGGATGGTGGAGCTGCTGCTATAACGAAACAAACGAACAATCATTGACGATTGCTAATTGGTGGCAAAAAAAGCAAACGTGATCGAGGCATCTCTAAAAGTTATAAATGATTCCCTTTTTCTTCTCCACTGATCCAAACTGTGAGTCGAAACCGTGAGTTTTTTGGTTGGTTGCAATCTGAGCGTCACCACTGTTACTGCCTCTAATGGCTGTGTGCAATCTGTCCAGCTCTCCTCCCTAACTCTGATGTCCCTGCTGTCCAGAGTGTTCCTGTTCTCCCGACGGCTCGCTGTCTGGCGTGTGTGACCCAATGACCGGCCAGTGTCCCTGCCGTCCCCACTTCCACGGCCGGACCTGTGAAGCATGTTCAAGAGGCTACTGGAAACCGGCGTTGACGGGACGCTGCACACCCTGCGGCTGTGACCCCACCAGGTCACACAGCGATACATGTGACCAGGTATGCCCTCCACACACATACAAACAAAATGTACTCTGCGCTGAATTGATAAAGGGGAAGTGAAGGGGTGGAAGGAGTGATGATAGACCTATTTAATGACATTACCATGGCAACGACGTATATACATCACATAACTTTTTTTCTATAAATGGCATTTTGCAGCCTGTGCATACGACTGATTATCCACCTCTCTGTCCCACTATAACCAGCCCATAAGTATAAGGATATGATGATGATGATGATGATGATGATTTTTAGAGTTTGTATCCACTTCACCAGTAATGACACCCTTTTCCCTGGTTCCAGATGACGGGCCAGTGTCAGTGTAGACCAGGTTTTGGAGGCCAGACTTGCACCGAGTGTCCAGAGATGACATACGGAGACCCTCTCGTAGGCTGCCAATGTGGGTCCCAGCTTTCCATCACTCCATTTGTTGGATTTGTGGCTATAGATATGGGACAATATGAAAATTTCATCTCATGATCATCCTGGACAAAATATTTGCAATTCACAATATTATCCAGAATAATAAAATATGCTTCAAAACTATTCAAATGGCTGCAAATCAAAAAATAATGTAACATACATTTTAATATAACATTTGTGTATAGTGAGTCTGTTGTTTCTAATTATTGCCGGAGGCCTTTTTTTGTAATCACGCTGTGTGTTTCACTACCTTTCTATGATAGTGAGCTGGATGGGTTTTTCACTTCACTCATGTGATGATTATCCTAATAATAGAAAATTCACCACAATCAGCCAATTGTGAGTTTTGTTAAAATATCATGCTATCACTAGTGGGATGTAATAGCTCCAGATTAGTTTGCTGCCTCAGTTATGACAAAATAAAAAGGTTATTACTCAGCAGTTAGATTAGACCTTTCAACACATTAACATTCACTCTGTTGTAAGCTCCACCACAAATATGAAATTTGGATTCTTATTGTCAAAACAAACAACTCTACATATTCTATAACTTCCCATGAATAAGTGTGTGGGCAGGTTTGACTGAGTGTTTCTCCTCCTTGGTAGCATGTCGCTGTGATGCTGAAGGAACGCTCCCAGACATGTGCGACAAGCAGACGGGAGCCTGTTTGTGTCGGCCGGGCGTCACGGGAACTCGCTGTGACTCCTGCAGCCCCGGACACTGCGACTCCTTCCCTGGCTGCGAGACATGTCCCTCCTGCTTCTTCACGCTGGACACACAGAGACAGAACCTCAGCTTGGCTCTGGACAGACTCGCCCCCAGACTGCCTCGCCCCGGAGGTGCTGGCGATCTGGGAAACTTTGGACCTCGCATCCGCAACCTGCTGGCCAGCCTGAAGCTGATCCAGGACACCATCTCCCTTCCACCCAATATTGTCACAAAGGTCGATGATGCTCTGTCCCAACTGAACAAGCTCAGGTGAGGGGATGAGAAAATATAGCACACATTTACAGCTCTTTACAAAACTTGTTGTGGGGAAAAATAGATGGATGACATTTCTTCTTCCAGGGACCAACTGGACAAGGTTGACGATGACCTTACACCCATGACAACAACTCCTGGTCTGGACTCAGAGCTGGACAGACTGCAGACTCTGCTGGACAACCTCACTCTGGAATACAAAGCCAAGAAAGACGCAAAGGATAACTCAGTCAGTCAAAACAATGCAGGTCAGGCACCAATCAGCATAGAAATAATAAAAAATAAAGCAGGAGTATTCAAATCAACGTGCAGGATGCTCAGAGCAGCGACCATTTTTATCTATAGGCTACTGCTGCAATAGAGGCTAAGTCATCTCTCTTCATGGTGAAGCGTACATCCCTTTACAGTCACCATGGCAACCATCAACAATCTCCATTTTCTTCTGAAGTAGTCACAGAAAACTGTTCAGTCTCCATTCTACTGCTATTCTGTTCCCAGACTACCCACTACTCTTTTAGTCATGGTTGATCAAACTTGAGAAGAACATCTCACCGCTGTGTTTCTCACACATGACATGATATGATGACTTCTCATATGCTGAGTCGTTGCTTCCTTCAGGATCATTTACTGCCATCAAGAATGCCTACGATGAGTCGACCGACGCGGCTAAGAACGTGGATGACAGTGGAAAGCTTGTGAAGGAGTCAGCTGACATCAGAAAGGAGGCAACAGACCTTCAAGACCAAGTTCAGCCGGCCAACACGAGAAACCTGGACAAACTGAACCAGAGCATGGCCTCGCGACCGGACCTCACTCCTGCTGCCAAACAGGTGAGCAGCCTCATGTCATCAACACCCTGCTGGTTACATTCAGCATGTCTAGTTAGGTTTAGGCAAAACCACTTAGTTAGGGTGAGGAAAAGAGCTTGGTTGACGTTCACTTGACTGACTAGCGGGTCACATGACTATCGACAATAACCATTCACATGACTAACTGACAAGGTTCAGGCCTCACAATGCGGATATGAGATTATACTGAGTTCCTATTGGGAATGGTAAATGGACATGCACTTATATAGCGCTTTTATACCTTACTAGGCATTTTGCACTACATTCAGTCTGTTTACACATTCACACGCATGGCGCAGCACTAGCTAAACAGCTCTCTGTGTGTGTTTTCAGGTATGTGGCAGCGTTCGCTCAAAGTCCTGCACCCCTCTCCAGTGTGAAGGGGGGCCGTTGTGTCCACCAGCTGGGACCCCACCATGTGAAAAGGGTGCAAAGTGTGTGGGCGCTCTGCCTCTGAGCAAGAGGGCCAACGCCGATGCCGAGGACGTGAAGGAGCGGCTGGAAAAGCTCACGGGGAAGATCACAGACGCTGCAGAGAAGGTACACCACACCCTGATCCCGTTTGTAAGCTATTTAGGTTCTTCTCATACAGAGTCCAAAGATGAAAGTGAAGTGAACTTCCCTTCCTTCCAGCTCCAGGAAACACAGGAGACAACCAACCAGGTGAGGGAGTCTGCAGAGAAGCTGTCCAATAAGATGAAGCAGACCAGAGATGAGCTGGAAGACGATTTGAAAGAGATGCGTGACGTTGTCAAAGACCTCAAAGATTACCTGTCAGGTAAAGATGGCTCTGATGCAGAGAGTAGAGAGCTTGACTTACTTTCACTTATAATGGCTGCTTTGGAATGGATTCACCAGAAGGTCGCGCTAAGGTTGTTCCTTTGCCATCATGCCTCCATGTCACTAGGATTTAAAGATAGGGGGGCTTAGCCCCCAGGAGAACCATACAACATCTTTGTACTACTGTATTACAACTACAACCAGTGAAGAAGTCCAGCTAGTAACAAGTTAAAAGCAACAGACGTCTTCTATTGTCTTGTGTTGAACAAGAGTTACTGTGATGTTAACTTTTAGACTCATTAAAGCTGCATGCTTAGAACCTGATGATGTAAAGTGATAGCGATATCTAATTCCTTTCTCCATTAGATAAGCTGCAGGTCTAAAGAATGGACTTTACTTACACCAGTTACTGTCCTCTGAATGGTTCAATCAGAGTGTGATTCTGTCATAAAGTATACAGTAGAATAAACCAAGACTGGGTTTAAAGGTCACAGTGAAATCTGACAATATACATATGAACTTTACCCATATAACTGTATTTATATGTATTGATTCTGTATTTATTCCAGCTAAATGAGGATACAGTGTATATAAAAACAAAATGACAAATAGGCTTTACAGAAATGCTTCTTTCTAAATTATATTCTTTCTCCAGACTATAATCCTAAAACTCTATGTATACCCTTTCATCAGTATGAGATTATTCTTAAAAAAATACAATTCAATACAAAATAAATAAAAAGACAAATTATTTTTTTTGGGGGGGGGGGGGCCTTGGGAACAATTTAGCGTGATTCCAGCCTTAAAATAGGCCTTACAACATCACTGCCTCCAACCTGTGTGTGTGTGTGTGTGTGTGTGTGTGTGTGTGTATGTGTGTGTGTGTGCGTGTGTGCGTGTGTGTGTGTGTGCAGACCCGTCCTCCAACCTGTCCCACATCCAGGAGGTGAGCGACTGGATCCTGAAAGCCAAGCTGCCTCTCAGCCTGGCTGCTCTGAAGAGGAAGCTGGAGGAGCTGAAGGATCTGGCGGCGAGTTTACCGGACAGCTCGGCGGTACTGAACAAGGCCGAGCCGCAGCTGGACACGGCCAGAAAACTGCTGCAGGAAGCCCAGGACGCCAGGTGGGCCTTCACACTACTGTTTCACATCGAGTTTGCCTTTCATCATGGCCACAATGTTTCATTATACATGATATATTGATGTTTTATTTCAATTGATCATGTAATAATAATAATAATAATAATAATATATGTAACAAGGGGTCAGCAACCTTTTTTATTTTAAGTGTTATTAGGGTAAGTGTTATAAGGTTGACACTAATTTAATTAAAATTGTTATAATTTTACATCCATAAAGGCGACGGAATAGAAACATTTTAAAGGAAAAACCCTTTTTCTCCCATAATCAGGACATAGTCATCATAAGAGAACATCCTGATGAAAACATCCACATCTGAGTTGAAATCATGAACCCTTCCCTCCTTCCACCTGTCTGGTTCATCAGTTATCAATGGACCAAATTGTGTTAAGAAAGGCAATGAGCACGAGCCAATCAGAGGCAGTGTAGTGTAATCGACTAAACGACCTTAAAAAACAGGCAGCGCAACAGTCAACGGCTGTGAAAAATGATGGTCATTTGGTAATGCAATGTTAATTTGGCATGCAAATCTTCAACATTTCCAAAAACAGTGAGGACATAACGTTGGGAGGAATTTGATTGGATGGTTGAAAAGATTAGCTTACCACTTTCTCTAGCTTGATTGATGGATAGATGTCATGATATTATTAAAATGCAAAATTAAAATGCATAGAAAAACCCTCATTAAAACCAGCCAATAATAAAATAAAGTTTAAAATAAAATAAAATAAAAATAAATCATTAAAAACAAGAATATCAAGGAATAGAAAATACAGTGCAGCATAAGAAGCTCACAGATAGTATTGATTACCGAAAGGTTAAATAGGTGAAGAATATGGCTGAGGATGTTATCTTTAACAAACGTTTAAATTATTAAGCTTTTTCATGTCTGTGACATGTTCAATGTCAATATACTGTCGACAGATGTATTTGCTGTGAACCACACGCAGGCAGACACAGCCAACATGCTATTGTATAAATCAACATTTCAAAATGACACAAATGACATGGGTGCAGGCTGGCCCCTAATATCAAGCATCTCCGAGTTAATCTGGAGTTCTATGGAATAGAAGGGCAGATCCTGAGCTGCTTCCCTCTCATTCCCTCTGACAGGGACACGGCGCTGGGTGTGAAGGCCGACGTGGATGGCTTGCTGGCAGGCCTCGACTCTGAAGAGCTCACCCTTAATGATCTGGAGGACAAACTGCAGGACAGCGTGGCTGTCATTAACGACCTGCACAACAACCTGACTGAGGTAGGAAGCACATATACATGACACACTGGATGAGAATGAAAGCTGCTTGCTGAGCACTGCTTAGCTTTTCGACTTTCTCCTCACGCAGGCCAAAGAGCAGCTGAGGCCGGCTGAGAAGACTCTGGATGACGTGGCGACACAGATCCCGCTACTGAAGCCTCAACTGGATGAGATCAGAGACCTGCTGCAGAACACAAAGCAGTGGAGCCAGGTCGCTAAGGACAACGCAGACGGAGCCGAGGGAGAAGCAGATCAGGCCAACAAGGTGGGAGACATGCTCCAGCTAATGGTGGTCTTCAGGGGGCATTTGTTCATCTCGCACTATTTAATATCAGCAGACTATAAAGATTAAAACTAGCTGAAACATTGAAATGGTGAGTTATCCTTATCAATATATAAGTCAATATAAACCAAAGTAAGTCATGACCAAATGACTGCCTTTTAGGGTAAGTAGTTACAAAGGGTTTGTGGGAGACAGGGATGGGATCATACAGGATTATATCAGGCATCATGGGGAATTTTCATTATTGGGATAATCGTGAATATCGTGAATATCAGGAATTAAAAAAGCTGTCAAGCTCACTATCATGGTAGAGACGTGAAAAAAAGCAAGAAAGGACAGACTTACAATGTTGCTCTATTATGTTACATTCTTTTCTATTTGTCTTTTATGATCTCCAATTATTTTGATTGATGATTTTCTGGATAATATCTTAAATTGTAATTATTTTGGCTGAGATAATCATGACATGACATTTTCATATTAAAGACTGAGAGTTCAAATGCATGTGTGTGTGTGTGTGTGCATGTGTTTGTAGGACCTGCTGTCTTTGGAGAAGCAGCTGGAGGATCTTAAAGACAAGGCTCCAGCCGGCGGGGTGGGTGGGGAGGCGGGGCCACTGGGGGATCGACTGGCGAAGCTGCAGCAGGATGCCGGAGTTTTGACCAACACCACCCAAAACATGTTAAATGCTCTGTTAGGTAAGACAGCAGAACTACACCAGACTCACTCACTCACTCTCAGATCGGCTTGTTCAGGTTCCCTGCTGATCGAGGGGCCTATGATACAGAATTAACATTCTGAGAAGACAGGCCGTTTGATGGACAGAAAAATACACCAAATATATTTAATATTTCAAATTTACATTATATGTTCAGTGCATTTGCTGTGACGTTTTACTATTGAGTTAAAGGCAGTTTGTCCCAAATATGACCCACATGATTGTCTACTTTTTCAGTGGGCGGTGATTCGTTTCAGCTCAACTGTTTTCAACATGGCAGACGGGTCACGATTCTTCTCATTTTACAGTTAAACAATAACGTATATATGTTTCTGAACACATTTGAGTTTGAGTTCACAATCAGACAGGTGTTTGGGCCTTCTCTGCCCTGATTGGTTGTTTTTCTTGCAGTTTAATCTTGTAAATGCCATCACAAGCACTACAATGAGGCAGAGAACTTTGTTTTTGCATCTCTCATGTGCTAATTTGTGCAAATATAACAGAAAAGTTATTTTTGAATACAATTTTGAACACAGAGGAGGTGACCCTGTCATCAGTGGGATGTTTGGGGGTCTGCAGTGGTTTCATTAAATCCCAGCTCACTCCCTGTACTTCTCCAGGTAAAGCAGATTCCCTCAGGGGGCTTCAGGACGAGATCCTTCAGAAGTCAACAAAGCTCGAAGGACTTGATGCCAAGCTTCAAAACCTTTTGACACAACTTCGAAAGAAAGGCAAAGACCTGAGCACCTGCCAGGGCTGAACATCCCCGCGCTGCTGCCGTCCCCTGCAAGCCTTCACACATTCAGCCCTTCCACTGTTTAACAACACTGTCACTTTACTCACTCTGGAACACTTCGCTAGAACTCTCCTCTATAGCACTGCACCTCTTCTCTGGCAGTTGTCAAAGAATTGTGGGAAATGTAGGAAGTAATTATTTGGGGGTCAGCCCAGTCGCCAGGATTACAGAAGGTTGGCATTGTACATTTGTGTAAACCACAGATATGTTGGCGTTATTAGTGACGTCGTACAGCGGTATACCAAACAACTGTTAATGAAAGTTGAGTGCTATAATAACAAGTATAACAAGTGGGAAAATCCATAAGAGCCTGATGGAAGGGTGATGGAAGACTTTCACCCAGGAGACTGCTGTTTGTGTCCCGTGTAAGACCGAATGTAAACGTGGACTTTACACTTGTTATATAACGTAACGAGACATTCTGCTGAGTTATGTATTTATGCTAGTGGCACTGTTATTTAACCTTGATGCGTTATTATTTAAACTATGATGTTTTTGCTAACCTTTCGTTGTCTAAACGTAACCCATCGTTTCACAATGTGGCATTGAGAATTTCCTCAAATGTGATATAAGAATGAATGAATGATGAAGCATATTTTTGATCATGAATGTGGACATTAAACATAGGCCTATCCCATGGTTGGCCAATATTTCTTCTATGTTGCTCCTATTCTTTGTAATATATATATATATATATATATATATATATATATATATATATATATATATGTGGTCTTTTTTAAATGTTGAAAATGATGTTGATGGACTATATCAATATATCAATATATCAATATATATATTATTATATATATTTATTTTTATATATATATATATATATATATATATATATGATGTTGATGGACTATATCAATATATCAATATATCAATATATATATATATATATACCACAGCTTCTAAATTTATGGAAGCAAAGAGCCAACACACACTTTTATTTTTCAACAGGAATACACTCCACTGCATTTATTGTATGTTTCACAACTGAAAAGGGTGAATGTTTGCTTATTTATTTTCTGTTTTGCATCTATTGTTTGTGCATGATCCACAGTATTTAAATAAAAGCCTGTTAATACTTTGATACTAAGAAAACGTGTGTCACTATGTTTGTTAAATCAGAATCCTCTCTGGAGTCACTCGTGTTGACAGCATCTTGACACCAGCTTGTGGCACTTGTTGAGTTCAGGTTTTTAACAATAGAGTAGTTTATGTACAAAGCACAGCAAACAGCAGGCTGCTGTGTCCATGACTCCACCTCACAGTCAAGTTTAATCTCATTCACTAATGAAGGGAACACTTCAATCATCTCAGTCAGTTAAACTTCAGGAAGATCAATCTGTCTATTTAGGAAACACAAGTGTTTGTGAAGCAGTTTCAGCTACTTTGGTGCAAATGAAAGTGAAAACAGGAGGCAAAAGCAAGACAAGCCCCAACAAGGGAATGGCTCTTCTTCCTGACTGATTCTTCTGTAGTTTTGTGTTCTGCTAGTGTTTTTGTCACTACTTGTAGCATGAGGCGGTACCTGCAGCCCAATCAGGTTCACAGGTAGTCCAGCAGGCCAGTAGACCAAACAGACTCTGAGGGTGGCATGAAGGCCCGTTATGCTCTAGTAGGACCTGAGCTGCGTTTCAATAACGGTTTGAGTCGCCCTCGCTCACTTGCCCGCAGCCTTTGCTATGACGTCACACGGAGGCCACTTGGAGGGCGGAGGGAAAGAGGGCGGAGGGGGAGTGAAAGAGGTAAATGGAACACACCTGCCCTCGTTCAATAACAGCCCAGACAATCATGGATCAACCACACGTTGTTGGAGTAGCGCTATACTGCCTATTCCAAATTACACAAAATGTATGGAGACTCATTTCATTTAGACGAAGACGTATTCTACGCTTGATGGCAATACGTCGGCTTATATACTTACACTTGTAAACGGTGGGCTCTGCCATAACTCTGCAACAGACAGTCTAATTGCACAATTTAAGAAAATGAATTAAATTTAATTAATTTTCTACTTTCTTCTTTCTTCTTCTTCCTTGGTGGTGAACAGACAGCAGACAATGGTGTTTGAGGTTCATTATCGCCACCGCATGGACATATTTTTCGTGCACCACTGCAATGCATTGTGGGTGATATACAGCTCTGAAGTGACCATCGTTGTTCACTCGATCACTCAGCCCTCAAGGGTCGATCTCACGGAGTTCACTTCAGCTGTTCAGGGAATTGGAACAGCCCTTAAGATGGCGGCGGGGATTCCCCCGAGGGCAAGTGCTTAGGGCAAGTGAGCGAAGGCGACTCAACCCGTTATTGAAACGCAGCTCTAGTCTTACCAGAACTGGCCGGTCCACCATTGTCTGGAGACTCCCTGGTGAACCTTATGCTGCCTGTAACAGCAGGACCAGTTTGGTGGTGGTCAGTGATGGTCTGGGGAGGTAAATCCTTGGAGGGTCACACAGACCTCCATGTCATGGCTGCTGTTAGGTACCGTACACTGGTGTAGTGTGAGAGGGTTCACCAGGAGTTCATACAGGCACTCGGGGGCCAAACACACGACTGAGTCACATGATGAGCTGCTGTGATGAAATCCACATTGTTGGATCAACCTGTGATATCAATTTACTTTGATTTCAGGTGTGATTATGAATCCAGCCCTCAGTGGGTTGATGATTTTGGTTTCCATTGACCGTTGTTACGTTTGTTCTCAACAAAGTATACAAAGAACATCAGTAAAGATTTTCAACCTAAATTAATTTGTTCACCAAGATCTGATGTGTGATTTAAGTGTTCCCTTCACTTTTTTGAGCAGTGTAAATAGAACAAACTATCACATTTTGTGTAAAGTGGATTTAAGGTCCATCAATGTAACACAGAATAAATGGAAACAGTAACAATGCATGTCCAAAAATCGGTCCAAACACCACTGAGATTTGGTTACAGGTCCAACTGTGAGTTTACATTCAGTATCTTAAAAAAGACATACAGAGCATACACATGACACAACTCTGAAGTTTCAGATTCTTAAAAAGCAGGTTTTATAAAGCTAATAGCTTGAGCCATTGATATTCAAGTACAGCCATGTCAGTCAAAAGAACTAAAAAAATCACAAATAAGCTTTCATGTTGCATGTGTCACCTAAATGTATTCAAAACAACATTTGGTATTTCATGAGATGTTGACAGTGAGATATAATAGATAAAAGAGGACTCATGTGTGAATTCTAAATGATGAATTCTTCTTTGTGTCTGTTTGAGTGTAGCGTTAACTACATGTAGACAGCCATTCCTTGTAAAGTGTTTTTACAGTGCAGATTCTATGGAACCACAGCAGACATGAGGACCACCTTCATGTCAGGGTGGATGCCACAGAGTGCCGTCCAACTAAAAAGAGAGAGGTTTGTACATTTGTTATGAATTATAGGCTGGTTTAAGTCAGCAATGTGTACAGTGAGTGAGAGAGATGACTTTACCTGCATGAGAGTCATCTCAGGTGAGCCAGCCAATCACATGACAGAACACACTCCAGACTGAAGCGGCTGAGACACAGCTTCCAGGCTGCAACACATCACACACAAGCACCATTACGACATATTTCCAAAAGGTAATGTTAGTATTTCTTACCATACAGTAGACTCTACTGTATGGTAAGAAATACTAACAATACTGTTCAAACACAACAGCTACAGTAATAACCACTTGTGGGGTACCTCAGAGCTCCAATCTTGGACCCTCTCATTTGCACTAATGATCTTCCAAATGTGACAAGTAATCATTATCTTGGGTTGTGTTTAGTTAATTCCCCTGCTATATTTTGAACTCTCTTGCCTCTTGTCCTGTGTGTGTATGACTTATGACTGGAGATTATTAAAATATAGTGAAGAGATCTCTTGGGCAATTTACTCCTGGCAATTTATAGCTTTATCTATCGATATTTAAATGACTCAAATATTGTACCATTGTGTTTCTCATATTTCTGTTAAAGCTGACATGCCAGATTTGCTCTCACCTCTTCGATGGCCTGAAATGAGTGTTTGTCTCTGAGAGGAAGTTATTAGCCTCTTTAGATCCATCAGCAGTGATGGTGTTGCCAGGCTCACTGTTGCAGGTTCTCAGTGGTGGACAGAGACCTCGGCCTGACTCAGTGTTACTGCAGCAGAGATGATTGGCCGCGTGAACCGAGTTCCCGTTTGGATCAAGGGCATCGGTGTGATCAAGACAGGGTCCCAGCGCCTCCTGGTCATTGTGGGAGGGCTCTACTATGATGGTGGGCATGAAGAGGTGTGAGGGACAGGGCTCAGTGTGGGACATCTGCAGCTTCTTCATGTGGTGGACCACTGAGGCTGCGTTGAAGGCTTGCTGTTGGAGGTACCCACAGAAACAGAGAGGGTTATAATGCTGCGGCCTACATACAACACAACACGCTGGCATGAACATGGCTGCTTTTATATAATCAGTGACTGTGGAGTGAGTCATTGAAATCGCTCCGGGTTGATAACACTGCCATAATAACAGGTGAATAGGGTAAAAGACTTGTACAATGTATATCACCATGACACTTCCCCAGGTCATTCCTGACAGGATTACAACTTTTCTTTAAATGTATGTAGTAGAGCAGATTAGTGAGACAATCGTTCACTTTGTTATAAAAGCATGAAATTTGGGAAAAGATGCTTGTCCCAAATTCAAGATGGCTGCCATTTTTAAAGATGGCCACCGGTCCTGTAGAATATGAATTATTTAAATTGTCCCAATGGTGATGCAAGCATAAAATTAGGCAGAAATACTCCTCAAGGAAGTCTCTTTTGGAAAAAGGTAAATGCCACTCAAAAATTCAGGATGGCAACCATTTTCTAGATGGTCATCCATCCATCCATCCATCCATCCATCCATCCATCCATCCATTGTCTACCGCTTAACCTGTATTCAGGGTCGTGGGGGGCTGACCATGCAAGGTTCACTGCATCATTGATTTCTTCCACAACTGTTACTTTCTCTAGCCACTCATACTCAAGGGCAAGTTGTGGCCTGAAAACATTAGTATCTGGGCTTGGCATTGGGGTATTTGGTGGTAAAGGATTCTTTTTCTTGAAAAATGCAGGGTGAATGTTGGTGAAAAAGTCTGGAAATTCTGTCACAGACTTTTTCTGGCCCAAACCTAAGCTGCCGACCCTCCTCACCACTGCTTTCTGTCGGATGCTGAACTACATTAACGGGGGGCATTAGCTCAGGAGGTAGAGCGGGTTAGCTGGTAACCGCAAGATTGCTGGTTCAATCCCCGGTCCTCCTAGCTGTGTGTCTTGTGTCCCTGAGCAAGACACCTCACCCTAATTGCTCCTGACGAGCTGGCTGTCGCCCTGCATGGTTGACTCTGCTGTCTGGATAGGTGTGTGAATTGGTGAATGTCAGTCAACAATGTAAAGCGCTTTGGATGAGGACCATTTTAACTACAGAGACACTGGTGCCATGGAATGATGTTGTAGCAGTTGTTGCAGAAGGATTGTGGTCAATGTTGTCTATGACAGCAGTGGTGAACAGCCCTTTCCGTAGCACCGGTGGACAGACCACACCCTCCTCAACATACTTGCTTACTGTGGCATCTCCCAGTTGAGCTGCTATCTCTAGCACCCGATCATATGGGATACTCATACCATGTTCATGCAGCATTTCAAACAGACTTCTCTTCCTGGTTTTGGCGAACACAGACATACCAATGTATACTGGGAATGGAGTTTCTCTGTCTTTTGAATACCTGTGGGCAGCTGCTCCCTCTTTGTACCAGGAGAAGCAGTTGTACTGCAACAGTTGCGACTTTCATTTAACATTTTGGGGGTTTGTTGTATGATTAAGGCCGAGGGGTTATCCTTTTACCACTTGAATCATAGACATAGTACAAATTTATGTATGGGATACAACTAGGTTCGGGTAACCTACACCAAGCCCGATCATTCATTCAGTGCTATTTAAGTCCTGTGTGATCAGTACACTTTCCAGGTAAGCATACATGAACAAGTCTTGCCCCTCTTACCCTTGGCTCGGCTCTCCCGCACTGGCACAACCTTTCAATTCAGATGCGGCTATCTAACTACATCAATTATTAGCTAATTGATGAGGGGCTGTTGGACAGCATTTGGGACACTAAACTTAGCTATACTATTACTACTAGTCAATAACTACATTCTAAGTAAAACTATATCAGCTGACACTGAACCCCATGCTGAGTTCCACAGCAGTGAAATCACAAGTGTGCCCTGGTTGTGGAATGACGTTCCCTCTATTAAACAAAACCTTCCTTAACACATTACATTGAGCTCTGACAGAAATGATGGCCATCTTGAATTTTTGAGTGGCACACACCTTTTTCCATGAGAATGTTCCTTTAAGAACATTTGTACCAGTCTTGATGATAGCATCACCATTTGATAAATTGATGTAAGGATTTAAGAGAAATGGCGGCCATCTTGAAAAATGGTTGTCAACAAAATGTTATGCCTACATCACAGTTTGAACGATAGACATAATGAGCATTTGACAGAAGTAGTGGCCATATTGAAAAAAATGGCCACCATTTTGAATTTTTGAAAACAACTTTTTCCCAAAAAGTGACCCTTAGAGAGTATCTGTGCCAAATGTCATGCTTTTATACCAAAGTGAACGGATCTCTTGAAATTTGCAATTAATCTGCTGCACTAATGTTAAAATATGCAAATGAGGCATTATCTCATCAAATATAGGTTCATTTCCAGAACAGAAATGTAAACATTGTATTAAGGCAGGTTCAAATATTTTTCAAGTACATTTATGACAGTTACAATGCTGGATGAATGCTGAATGGATAGTGACAAGTTGCCTCCCCTTCTCTCACTGACATACGCACACTGTATTTGTTTGTGTCTTGCTGAGTTCGCTCAGCTTATGTTGGTTGACCAAAACAAACACAGGCAATAGAAGTGGTTGATCCAACAGCAGTCACTTACCTTCCATTTGGATTTGGCAAAGTTTCTCTCCATCTGTTCACAGACAGACTGATAAATGTCCATGTCTTTAGCTGTGTTTCCATCAATCCTGCAATCAAGGCACCGACATTAGCTCATTTGTGCGTGTGCGTGTGTGTGTTTGTGTGTGTGTGTGTGTGTGTATATGCGTGTGTGTGTGTGTGTATATGTGTTGTGTGTGTGTGTGTATATGCGTGTGTGTGTGTGTATATGTGTTTGTGTGTGTGTGTGTATGCGTGCGTGTGTGTGTGTGTGTTTGTGTGTGTGTGTGTGTAGGTGTGTGTGTGTGTGTATGTGTTTGTGTGTGTATGTGTGTGTTTGTGTGTTGATGTGTGTGTGTGTTTGTGTGTGTGAGTGTGTGTGTGTGTGTGTGTAAGTGTGTGTGTATGCGTGTGTGCGTGGGTGTGGTGTGTGTGTGTGTGTGTGTGTGTGCGTGTAGGTGTGTGTGTGTGTATGTGTGTGTGTGAATGTGTGCGTATGTGTGTGTATGTGTGTGTGTGTGTATGTGGGAGAACTCACCATGGGTGTCTGAGTGCCTGATCAGTGAGGAAGCGTTTTGTGGGGTTTTTCTCCATCATATTCCTGATGAAGTCTTTGGCTGTTGACACATGATCACTGTTAGTTTCCTGTTCCAGGTCAGTACTCTGACCTGCTGCAAACACACATGCAGTCATACACATATCCAGTCACCTCCCATCTATCCATTCCATGGAAACTTTATGTAATATGACTCTCCTATCACTTCATCCTAAAGATAATGACAGCAGAAGATAAAGGGTGTATCCTGACTCCATCTTAGTACATGCATGGAGAGACATGCAAGCAAACCATGCTCGGAGATAGGCAACGAGATTATCTGTTTGGAGAGAGAATACTCCTCCTTTCATTTGAAGTGTCACGTCAATCGTCACGTATCCTTAAATCCATATCATTCACATTCACATTCACATTTACATTTACATTTACATTTACATTTCGGCATTTAGCAGACGCTTTTTGTGTACATTTGTGGAAAGAAAGAAACTACAGCATATCATGCCGATAAAGTAAGAGCTAAAAAACAGTGTTCCTCATCTGAGTAAAGTAGTAGCTGTTCAGCAAGGATACCTTAAAGAGGCAGTCCGTTACATTTTCATCTATTAAATTGTCTTTTAAGTTCCTCTCTATCAAAAAGTGAGTTAAAACAATGGTGGTTGATTATGTGACCACTAATGAAAGTGCTTGTACCTGCTGCTTTGCCCAGAAATAGGATCTCCGTGTCTGTGGCCACATTCCCACTAAACTCTAAATGAGTTTGATCTTTTTACATCAGTCAGCAGCGGTTGGTAAATTGGTAACTTCCAACTGCTGAGTCAGGCTCCCTCTAGTCTAAAGTGTTTGACCGGGTACATTTCATTACTGCTGACTTACAATGGAGGATCAATATGCAGAGAAAGAAGACCATTCAACTTCCAGTCCAAGAAAAAGAAACAACAAACTAATGGAAGTGAAGAAGGAAAGTCATCAAGAAGCAAAGTGACTGCCAACGAGGGAAAACAATGGACCTCCTTTCAGTGAGGAGCATTTGAAGGCATCACGCAGCTGAGAGACAGTCACACTGTTGGGTGAGGGAGATGAGTCCCAGAGGCTCACCTGCAGTTCCATCTGCCGCTAGAAGCAACAATCTCAAGTCTTACGGACTGCCGCTTTAAGTACAACAGTGATATGATCATGATCCATAAATAGAACTGGGACACTAGCTAGAGCTAGTGTCTCATCCGTGACCTTTATGTGATGACATGTTCTTCTGTAGTCAATTGGTCTTCAGTTTAATGTTTGTACAAAAGTCACATCACCGACCACAAATGCTTCACCTTCACACCGAACATGGCTATTACTTTTACATCTCAACTCCATTGGTATGATCACTGCTCAAACAAGTAATTCTTTTTTTTCTTTTTGGAAGAGACATGTCTCTTGATGCCAGATTATTTAATCCCTCATGCCAGCAAGAGCTGTCCTCGTCCAATCAGCACTTACAGTATTTCTATCTGCTCTAATCCAAACAGGTCAACCCACTAGCAGTGTGTGGTGTAATTATGATGTAAGCAGGTATACAGCTCTATATTAAGTTAAGCTCTAAGCTCTAAACACATCCTGACCTATACTTAGCTACCGCCTAATCATAGCAATGACACAATGTCTGCCAAATATCACAAAAACACACAAGCAGTGACACGTTGCCATACTGTTGATGTTTCCAACAGCCAACACCTGAGGTGCAACAACAATTTTGGCCCATGTTGCAGATGCAACACAGCACACAAGAGACTCATCTCACACTCTGATTGGCTGCAGCTCCGACAGGTCAGGATACTCGGCATGCTAGATAGCTGAAATGGCAAAGCCTCTCTGGCTTTTTCACACAGTTCAGCCATGGCTCTGACACACGCTATTCCTGATCTGGTGCGAGCAGATGATCGGGGCTTAAAGAATATATATATATATATATATATATATATATATATATGTTTTCATACCTGATTCAGAGATGTTGTCCCAGAAAGGTGAATGAAAGGCGTACTCAGCTCTCATAATCTTTGAAAACAGACGAGTCTCGTTATCTTCAAAGAATGGAGGGTAGCCGCATAGCCTGCAACCCACACACACACACAACCAGCTAACTCAGCAATCCCTTTATCAAACTGATGGAAGAATTATGATTACACAACAAAAAGTGCTTTTTTTAATGCATAACCTCAGACCTGAAACGTTTAAATGTAAGCTGTGGGGGAACTAAGAGATCCCCGGTTCTCCAGTTTGTAATGACTATTCCTCTCATGTAATGTGCTGTGTTACTGTTTGAGAACAAAAATGTACTCACAGGATGTAAGTGATAACTCCAATGGACCAGCAGTCCACTGCTTTGCTGTAAGGTTTCTGAGCCAAAACCTCAGGGGCTGCAGAATGACACAAGAGTGAAAAGGTGACCATGGACTGCCTATAATATCTATGTTTATATTAGTGTAAATAGTCCCTCCTGAGTGTTTCACCAAGCTGGATTCACTGGATCTAGCAAGAGCCACGTGGGCTGGTTTACTACAGCTGGATGAACCCAAAATATACTTTTTATCTGTGATTTAATATCAGTGACCAGATAAAAAGGATGCTGAAATACTCCATAATGATGGTGATCAGTAAAAAGTCTAAAGTCATGCTTTGTTAGGTCTGTCTGGAAGACAACAAGCCAACAACATTTAAAATGCTTTTTTTTCCTGAATGGAGTCTGGTTGATGGGTGCTAGGCTACGCTAACATTGTAGCTGCTCCCTCAACACTCCAAATAAGCAGAGACCTTTTGTTTGGACCACAGACGGTCTCTGGTTTCTCCACATAGTCTGGTCTGGTCTCTGGACTAATGTGAGCTACTATCTAGACCTCTGGGGGACCACAGACAGTCTCTGGTTTCTCCATATAGTCTGGTCTGGTCTCTGGACTAATGTGAGCTACTATCTAGACCTCTGGGGGACCACAGACACAGGAGACAGGATTTTGTCATCTCCTTTAAGTTTACTCCATTTGTTATTCAACATCAGGCAGGAGGAGGATCTCAACGCTGGCTGGCTTTTGCATCACAGCATCACACAAGTTGAAACATTTCCACTGACTTACTTTGAAAGGTTTTGATAAAAGCTTCATTGACCCACCTTTATTGTGGTGAAGTGGTGAGTCAACCAGGGACCTGTGTTGTTTGGGGACAACAGCTCTTGGCTGGATCTCCCAAAGCCCATTATACATATAAAATACACCACTTTAATAACAGTGGATTGTAATTTCCTCTTGAAATACATTGAAAATAAAAAATATCCTTTTTTGTTGTGTTATTTAAAGGGACACAAGTATATGTGAGGAAGTGTTTGTGTCTGCTCCCGCCCTGATAACTCACCAACATATCCTGGTGTACCGCAGGCCGTGGACATCACGCCGTGCTCCATGGTCTTAGACAGACCGAAGTCACTCACCATGATCTTAGCATACTCATCGGTGTTGTAGTACAGCAGGTTCTCAGGCTGCACGGAGAGACAGGGATGTACATTCATTTTATAATAGGATTGTCATTATTTAAACCTAAAGTCTAATGTAATTAAAGCAAATAAACATTTATACAATGAGCTACATATTTAATTACAGATTACATAATTGTCATTTTACATAAATGTGTATGCAATTAATGCAATTTTTTTTTTTTTAAGTGAATGCTTCAGAAACTTCCTTTATTGTGATGGGTTTAGGTCATTCCATTCTTCTGGGTGGTAATCATTCATTCATGTGCGTGTGTGTGTGTGTGTTACCTTAAGGTCCCTGTGTACGATGCTGTTTTCGTGCAGGTAGCTGACCGCCTGCAGCACCTGTTTGATCACGGTGCTGGCGTCCTTCTCTGTGTAAACCCCCTTGTCTAAAATACGATCGAACAGCTCACCACCTGACACGCTGCAAACACACACGCACACACACACAGACACACACACACACACACACACACATACACACACACACACACACACCACAGAAGAAATCATTATTGTTTCGGGATCTTGTTCTTCAATCACTCGGTCAAAGGGCTCTGTTAGACAAGATCCTTTCCCACAGTTCCCAATTATGTCATACGTTTTTTTCAAAATGAAAACTTTCTAACTTCACAGTGAGAAATGACCTCTTCAGGCATTCATATATCAAAGAAACACACCATATGTTGTTGTTGTTATTGTCAGATTTCGTCACACTCAATATGCGTCAATATTTTTCTTCTAGCAAGGTAATACTTTAAGAAGAATGTGATAATAACAATGAGTCCACTTACAGTTGCATGACAAGGTAATAGTGCGTTCGACTCTCATAGAAATCTTCCAGTCCCACCACGTTCTCATGCCGTATCCTGGGAATAGGAAGAAAGGCACATCACTGATACTCTCGAGGGAAAAATGTCAACATGTTGCACGTTGATATTGTTGCTGGCCGTGATCCTCAGCTTCATTCTGCACATGTGGATGTGTGTGTACGTGTATGTTCAGAGTATGTGATGAGTGATTCTAGGCCAATGGTGTGTCGGCTCAGATCACAACCATAACGAGTGTGTCATAGCACCGCGTCATACAACAAGCAACCACTCGTCTGGGACACCTCAACATCCACACCAGAGGCCTGTACTACGAAGCGAGTTCAACAAACCCAGGGTATCCGCTTAAGTTACCTCGCTAAGCACAAATCCTGCTTCGTAGTACAGGCCCCAGGCAGCAACCTCCACTTCTGAAAAGTGATTTCAAAGCTGAAGTGCCTGAAACTTGTATTCTCTCTTCTGTCCAACAGGGGGCGACTCCTTTTGTCTGTTTGCAAAAATCCAAGATAGTGAAGGCCAAAATCCAAAATGGCCAAAATGACAAACTTTAGGCTTCAAAACTAGTCCACAAAACAATTGGAGAAAGAGCAGGGGTACTTCAGCAACCCGGTGAGTAGGGATGACATCACACATATGGGGAAAGAAGAGCAGCCGTGATTGGTCGGGGTCCAAGTCACCACAAGACCTCACCTGATCTGACATAGTGACCATAACGTCGTCTTAAGTTTTTTCTTAAATTTGTTCTAAGAGAGGTCCTGAGAAAAACCTACGCCAGATTCAAGAGGTCTTCTTAAACCGCTGAAAAGTTCTCATCTCTGTTCTTATCTTGATGATTCCTACATCTTCGTAAATTGTATCTAAATATATATCTAAAGGCTGTAAAGTTTTTGCAAGAATAAAACTAACTTTCAGCAGTTGTATTTATGGAGACCTGTGTGTGTGTGTGTGTGTGTGTGTGTGTGTGTGTGTATTTTACCTCCTCAGTACATTGATCTCATTTTCGAGGTTGGAATGAGCGAGGTGTTTCTTCTTCAGACATTTCAGGGCGTACAGGTTTCCTGTGGTCTTCTCTCTCACCATGAATACTTCTGAAAAGGAGCCCCTGTACACAAACAGTAGGATTACACATTAAAGAGGGTCATGGAGGGAAACTCCTCCATAGAAATGCTCAAACATATCAAACTACAGAGGACAAAATCTAACTGTTGTTTGTGTTTCTTCTGACGTTTCTGTTCTGGTTTACTACATCTTTTCACAGCAGTCGTTTTGACTTATCATTGCACGTTTAACCATTCATAATATTAAGTTCCCTTGTATTGTGAATCCTGGCCCACACCAAACACGAGATAGAACATTAATCATGTATTAATAACACCTGTGTTTAACCTTCTATGACGTGTCAAACGGCTGCTGTGTAAAGGGCCTATATTCCTTTACTTTAAGACATTCAATTTTATTCAATTTTATTTCATATCACAAGAAAAGTCATCTCAGGACACTTTGAGCAGGATTAGAATATGTTCAGGATTTCAATACATGTTCAAAGTCCCAACATCACCAGGAGCAAGCGTTACAGCGCCACCTGCATTTGGTGTTGGTAGTACTATTAGTAGTATTAACATGTAACATGTTTCCAGGATGATGGACAGTTATCTACAAATACTTAAACAATAATACAGTCACCCTAGATGAGCGTAATATTCAACTTTTGTCCCTTATAACAACCCCATGGATCCCATGTTGGAGCCATAATGTTTCTTTGTTGTTTTATTTTATGTTTGGAAACAATAAGGTAAAGGTCATTCTGATGTTGGACACAGGGCGCATTGATGTAGAAGTGCATCTTGGTAATTGAACCACAGTTTAAAACCTTCAGGAAGTTCTCATTTGCATGTGCTACGCCCTCTAACAGGATCTGGTGTTGGTTCCCCCATCAAGGCTCCACCTCGGCACACTGAGACAGAGCTTCTCAATTGTCACCCAATAAGGAAGTGCACATACACGATTTAGAGTCATCAATTAACCTGCATGTGTTCGGACTGTGCGACGGAGCTGGAGAGCCTCACCGAATAAAAATGATGACACGGAGAGGACATGAGAACAGAATTTTTTTCTCTCAAGAAAACACAAGTGTATAATATCTTTAAGCGTAAGAAAAATGCCTAGAACCCAAAATCTCTGCTCCATGCTGTCCCAGTGGTCCTGCATCTCTTGCTGTGGGCTCAGCAGGGTGTAATCCCCTGAGTCAAGCATCTGTTCTGGTTGTTTGTTCTGATGCTGCAGCTCTGACATTAAATGCCTCAAACCCAACAAGGGAGAGTTAAATACACACATCATGAATGCACTTTTGCTATTTAAACAGAATTAGGGTGGGCCTCATACAGCCTCCTGATACTTCACCATTCTCTGAAAGTTACATTTGAGGCGGTTGATTTTTTTTTTTTTTGTCTTGGAACGTTTACACGTCCACAATTCTAATATTGAAGCATAATAATAATAAAAAATAATTCTAAATTCATGCACAATTAAATAATCTGATCAATTTCCATAACCTATAGTTGAGTGTCTTGAAACATTTTGAAAGAAAAAAACAAGCATCTTATTTAGTTCTTAAATTAAAAAGGGCATGCACCTTTGCAAAGTGGATGATGGACATCATCACTACCTGATTTACAAGGTAACACATGAGAAGACACGTTTGTGTCTCAGGTTGGCACAAACACACACACCTGCGACTGCTTAAACCACCTCCCTTTACCTCCAGCACACTCATCCTCCAACATAGTCAGCCAGACTCTTAATCCTATAATTAAGTGGTGCTAGGATGTACCAGCACTGCTGCTCCTGACGTCAGCGCCCGCAGCCTAACTCATTGACAGCCAGTGGAGGACGGAGGACTTTAAGCAGCTTTGATATTGCAGGAAAGCTCTCAGGAAGCAACACCTACAATTAACTTGACAATCCTCCTTTGTTACAGGTCACTGTGCTGCCCGGGGAGAGCAAGTCAACTGGCTCTCGCTATCTGCTCATGATGGATAAAAAAAACCAAGAACTCTTTCTGTGCAGGACAAAAACTACTTGCTATTGACCACTAACCACATTTATTTCAAGGACATTACCAGGGCTTTTGGAAGTTTGAGGTCACTTGCTATTTTCCATTATCGGTATAACCCGATACAATCCTCCAATGTGATATATCTTTCATTTTCATGGTAGTGGAGTGAGAAATATCCATCCATCCATCCATCCATCCATTTTCTTCCGCTTTATCCGGGACCGGGTCGCGGGGGCAGCTGCCTGAGCAGGGACGCCCAGACTTCCCTCTCCCCGGACACTTCCCCCAGCTCCTCCGGGAGGACCCCAAGGCGTTCCCAGGCCAGCCGGGTGACATAGTCACTCCAGCGTGTCCTGGGTCTTCCTCGGGGTCTCCTCCCGGTGGGGCA
Organism: Chelidonichthys spinosus; assembly: GCA_029853015.1. NCBI lineage: Eukaryota > Metazoa > Chordata > Actinopteri > Perciformes > Triglidae > Chelidonichthys > Chelidonichthys spinosus. Next base: position 28,891,709 of record CM056822.1, on the reverse strand, counting down.
TGCCTGGAACACCTCCCGAGGGAGGCGTCCAGGGGGCATCCGATACAGATGCCCGAGCCACCTCAACTGGCTCCTCTCGATGTGGAGGAGCAGCGGCTCTACTCCGAGCTCCTCCCGTGTGACGGAGCTCCTCACCCTATCTCTAAGGGAGCGCCCCGCCACCCTGCGGAGGAAGCTCATTTCGGCCGCTTGTATCCAGGATTCTTTCGGTCATGACCCAAAGTTCATGACCATAGGTGAGGGTAGGAACGTAGATTGACCGGTAAATTGAGAGCTTCGCCTTTCGGCTCAGCTCTCTCTTCACCACGACGGACCGATACAGCGTGGCAGCCACGCTTCCGTCAGTCTGCCCCAGGGCAGCTGTGGCTACTATCATAGTTTACCACCACCGGTATGACTGTGTGCGAATGAATGGAACCTGAAACCCTGTCAGAGTGCTTTGGGTCTCCTGGAAAAAAGCGCCATACAAATCCAATCTATTATTTATTATTATTATTAACTTGACTCGAACGACTCACATGACTGAGAAACGAGAATATCGACATTCACGTTAACATTTTTCACCAAATGATGAAATTCATAGTGTGACAAAAAACAGCTATGATTTACAAACTGATGTCAAATAGTAGTTCAGGAGAAACAAGTAGAAAGTTGACTATCCTGCCATCCACGCCATGACACAGCCTGGAGGAACAAGCATATCAGCTGACGCTCTGAACACCCTCATGATTGCAGATGGAGGTCACTGACATCCGACATAGACCATGAAGGCCACTCCCAGGCATATATGATGTATAAAGCCCAAGTTATGCTTCCGCGTTGACGCAACACAAGGGGGCTTAAGCCCAAGTTATGCTTCCGTGTTGACGCCACGCAAGCGGGCTTACGGACCCATTACATCCTTGCTGACCCCCCTTACGTCCACCGCAAGGGCCTGACATGCACCTCCCAAAAATCCTAGACGTGCGTCGAGGCGACGCAGCACCAACGCAGCGGCATTGGCTGTGATTGGTCCGCTAACTACATCCGCTGGAGACCGCTTTTCCGGTTTCCACTCATAAACACCGCCAGTTAAACTTTTAATAGCCTACTTTTATTGTTTGCACCTTGTTTTATTGTTTGCACCTTGTCACTTTTGCACAAAGAAATAAAACACCAAGTTCTGAAAAATTGTGGATGTTTAAAGCCGGAAGGTAAACAAATAGGCTATAACGAGGCTAACGATGATATATGTCACAAGAGTCTCGGTCGGTCGGTCAGTCTATACAAAAAACATAGGGCCCTCTATCGGTGTGTCATTGAATTGCATTTCGACATGTAAACCCCACGCAGAACCATCACGGCCTCACGACTGCCTCCAAGCAACTGCGTGGCCATTGCGTGATCACTACGCAGAAGCATAACCAAGGCTTTACGGAACCATTACGTCCTTGCGGACCCCCCTTACGTCCACCGCAAGGACCTGACGTGCACCTCCCAAAAATCCTAGACGCGCGTCGAGGCGACGCAGCACCAACGCAGCGGCATTGGCTGTGATTGGTCCGCTAACTACATCCGCTGGAGGCCGCTTTTCCGGTTTCCACTCATAAACACTGCCATTGAAACTCTTAATACTTTTATTGTTTGCACCTTGTCGCTTTTGCACAATGAAATAAAACACAGAAAAATTGTGGCTGTTTAAAGCCGGAAGGTAAACAAATAGGCTATAACGAGGCTTAAGGCCCCCACACACCGCCCAGACGTCCAACTGCCTTCTCCAACCACTCTCCGCCCACTCTGTTGCCTCTCGTCTGACCTGTTCGGCAGAAAATTTGCGTTGTACACACCGCTTCGACGTGCTTCCGACAACAGAGCAGTGTGTACATTCTGCGCTTGCGCGAGATGCAATAAGCCTCCTTAACAGCGGGTGGCGCTAGTCTCGTGCCAGTACTCCAAAACAGGAAAACAGGAAATGACGGAACGGAGTGCAGATAAAAACAATGCACACACAGTCTTGGTTCAGTATTCGTTCAACTCGAGAAGACCTCTTCCGTCTCTTCACTCCACGTAGCCACTGCTTCGATAAATGTGCAGAAATAACCAAAAGTGCGATGCAACAACGAAGTAAAATCTGTACTCTGCGCCATCTCTGTTTATGTGGTTTGTTGTTTACCATCGTCACTTCCGCCCCGCCCACACACCGCCATTGGATACTCTGATTCGCTAGCACACCGCCAATCAGAGTATCCAATGGCTCAGACGTCCAACAGCCCACCTCCTCAGACTTCGTATGGTCAGTCTGATCAGACAACGTCCGCGCGGCTCCGAAAGCTTCCGATGCAGCTGTACACACCAAACATGTGTTCCCGACCTCGTCCGAGCCTCTCCAAACGCTTCAGATGTCCAACGGTTGGGCCGGTGTGTTCCTGCCTTAACAACGATATACGTCAAGAGTCTCAGTCGGTCGGTCAGTCTTTACAAAAAACATAGCGCCCTCTACCAGTGTGGCATTGAATTGCATTTCGACACATAAACCCAACGCAGAACCATCACGGTCTCCAAGCAACTGCGTGGCCATTGCGTGGCCATTGCGTGATCACTACGCGGAAGCATAACTGAGGCTTTATGGACCCATTACGTCCTTGCGGACCCCCCTTACGTCTACCGCAAGGGCCTGACGTGCACCTCCCAAAAATCCTAGACGTGCGTCGAGGCGACGCAGCACCAACGCAGCGGCATTGGCTGTGATTGGTCCGCTAACTACATCCGCTGGAGACCGCTTTTCCGGTTTCTACCAATAAACACCGCCATTTAAACTTTTAATACTTTTATTGTTTGCACCTTGTCACTTTTGCACAAAGAAATAAAACACCAAGTTCTGAAAAATTGTGGATGTTTAAAGCCGGAAGATAAACAAATAGGCTATAACGAGGCTAACGACGATAAGTCACAAGAGTCTCGGTCGGTCGGTGAGTCTTTACAAAAAAACATAGCGCCCTCATTGAATTGCATTTCCACATGCATACCCCACGCAGAACCATCACGGTCTCACGACTGTGTCCAAGCAACTGTGTGGCCATTGCGTGATCACTACGCAGAAGCATAACCGAGGCTTAAGTTTGTTTTGCAATTTGCAGTTTTTTCTGACATTGTCTTAACTGGTTACCAAAAAGAAATCAGTGACCTCCAACACCAGACCTTCTCTTCATGCACAAATGCTGTTAAAAGAACAGTACTTACGATCCCATTTTCCCCTTGAAGTCAAAAACATCCTTGATATTACTGATGCTTTTCTTCCAGCTGCAGATGATATCCTTCCGCCCCATCTTGGCTCTAACGTTGCCGTAGACTCCTGAAGCACAGAGGATATAAATACAGTTTGTATGGGTTAAACTAAATTGATCATTGTTGTGTACCACCACCAAGCATTCAAGTTGCAGTTTACATCACAGACTGTATATAAGAAGTAGATGTGATTTGTGAACTACGGCCTTGAAGCCTCGAGTTCAGAATTATGTCCGTCACCATATTGAATTACCGCAAAGAAGTGACCATATTTAGATTGTGGAGGAGCAACGGGTGGAACTGCATTGGCAGCATGGCAGCAAGGCAGCATGGTAGCACAGTTGCAGCAGCGATGCCACACTAACGACCTGTCAATCACAAGGCAGCCACGCCAGAAAGACACCCTGCTATTTAGGGATCATTAATCACAATTATTGTGGCCGGGCCAGAATAATCATGAAATTATTATTTTGGGCAAGGGTGTCCTGAGTCCTTCCCCGACCAAGGCCCCCCCTGTTCCTCAACCTTTTAAGATGCCCCCCACCTTCCCCTTATGTTCTGCTTACACAGTTGCATGTCCATGACTGAGGTCAGTCCTTGCTGGGTAAAGCCTATTTGTGCCTATCACTTACACAGGATTGAAAAGGCAGAGGATTAGAGAGGTAAAAAGCGTTCATCTTCGTTAATCTTCCCAGCCATACCTCCTTCTCATCTCCTGCCGTCGTTTGTGAGACAGATTAGTGGCTGATTCCCTGACAGGACAAAAACTGTCTCGGTTTATGATCCTGCCTTGAAGGAGCAACTCTGGCCTTTCAATATGTAATATTCACAGAAATGCACCACTATAAGGTAGTACATCCAAACGTTATACTCAATTGTGACATTCATCAGTGACTATCTTAGACACATTTCTTTCAGACTAAATCTTGATAGAATCATGTTTAACAACCGCTTTGTATGATGACTGATTCCTTCACATCCTAAATGATCAACTTAATGTTTATAAGACGATTTGAATGTTGAATCAGAAAACCTCCAAGTACAGACTCACAACTTGTATTCATGTCATTTTACTCGTTCGTGTGTTTCGTTTGAATTGTTACTGACGGCTCTGAGACATTTAAACGTTGAGACATTATTCAGAAAAAATGTATAATGTCAAACTCAAGTATGCATGTGATTGGTCTGTCATGAAGCGTGTACGTTAACTTCCTGTAAAGATATTATTTTCATAGATTACTTGACGGAGTTTGGCGTGACACCACCGGGTAATTCTTGTAAGAATTTGTTGGGGTCCGTTTTAAATATTACCACTCAGGATGTGAACATAAGGCATATGATCAATATCTGAACCCGCAACTACATGTTTAAACAAAGTAACGTCTCGTTGTGTAATACATAATACATAGTGTAATAAGTGTAATACATATAGTGTAATAAGTGTAATTCATATAATAGCGTAATAAGTGTAATACATATAATAGTGTAATGCATATAATAGTGTAATAAGTGTAATACATATAATAGTGTAATAAGTGTAATATACTGTAATAAGTGTAATACATATAATAGTGTAATAAGTGTAATACATATAATAGTGTAATAAGTGTAATACATATAATAGCGTAATGCATATAATAGTGTAATAAGTGTAATACATATAATAGTGTAATGCATATAATAGTGTAATAAGTGTCATACATATAATAGTGTAATAAGTGTAATATAGTGTAATAAGTGTAATACATATAATAGTGTAATAAGTGTATTACATATAATAGTGTAATAAGTGTGATACATATAATAGTGTTATAAGTGTAATATAGTGTAATGAGTGTTATACATATAATAGTGTAATAAGTGCAATAAATATAATAGTGTAACAAGTGTAAAACATAATAGTGTAACAAGTGTAATACATATAATAGTGTAAGAAGTGTAATACATATAATAGTGTAACAAGTGTAAAACATAATAGTGTAATAAGTGTAATACATATAATAGTGTAACAAGTGTAAAACATAATAGTGTAATAAGTGTAATGCATAAAATAGTGTAATAAGTGTTATACATATAATAGTGTAATGAGTGCAATAAATATAATAGTGTAACAAACGTAAAACATATAATAGTGTAATAAGTGTAATAAAGGCGTTTTTACCTGAGGAGCGGGTGGAGACGTGGTAGGGCTGAAGGATCCGCGCGCGAACCTGACTATTGCGGCAGGCTGTGAGTCTCCGCGAGCAGGGGGGCGGGGCCTCGTCCATTCATTTCCCCAGCCTCGGCAGTCAGACAACGTGCTGCATTCACAGACAATCCGCCTCGCCAGTTGCGAAGTTGTTCCCCTTAGGCAACCCTGGCCCTTGGCTTCACTTTTCAGAACGGGAGTGTTGCCGACTGTGTCACCCCATGTACATTGCATATTTTCATCAACACGTTTTAGTAATATGCCACTGATTCAGCAAAGGCTGGCCATTTGGAACAATATGGAAGATTGTATTATCTACACACCATGTGATAAACAGTCCAGAGCCTGAGAGGCATTTAATCGCAGCAATGATAAAAGAACAGGCAGCAATTCTCATGTTGGAGAAGAAATAATGTGTGAATGCTGGATATCAAAAGGTGTTATGAAAATGGTCGTGCATTAATTTGCTAAATCAGTCTATTAATTTCTTAGCTAATTGTTTCCCTTTCACTATAAGCAGTACATTGCTGATATTTGCAACAGACTTGACAGGAATCACTGCAAGTATCCGTATGAATCACTTTTTACTTGTTACTGTTGACCATAGAATGGATCAAGCAAGTTGCTGTAAATGGTAAAACAACTGTAGGCTATTGTGAGCCAAAGGCAATCCCTAAAGGTAATATCAAACTGCCCTCTTCAGAAGATGTGCAATGCTGCAGCGCAGACACACATCCCTCAATGATTGATAGGACAGCTAAGCTGATTATATCAGCAGCTGGTGCAAAGAGAAGGCCAAGACTCCATTTAACTGCTTCATTATCTGTCACAATTAGATAAATATGTTTAGGCCTATAGACAATATGCGAGAGCAGACCAGTCTTGTTGTACATGGGGTAAATCATGAGCAGATTGTTTTAAATGAATTTGACAATAAAATGTTTTTTTTCCTTATTAAATAAGGGGGGAAAATCAGTCATCAGGTACAGTTTGAGGCCAAAGAAAGTGAGTCGCCTACAGACTCTCTGCTGATTGCACCAAGTAGCAGGAAGTACACAAAGTAAAAAGCTACAAACAAAATTAAATTAAGTATCGATTGTTATTTATAATTCAAATTCAAGCCTATTTGCCCCCATTAAATTAGGTCACTTAATATTATGCAAATAATGTATGTTAACCCTCTTTTTAGTGACGTTAAACATGGTGAGAAATTGACCACAAGGATAACAGGAGGGTTAAATAGGCTACATATATTTTAATATCACTTTAATAATGTTGTGAAATGAGATTGTGTCATTCACATTTAACAACAAAGTTAGTCACCAGCTTGAAAATAACTCACATGTTCACTTTTATTATGATCCATACCAATATCAACGTTGGTCTCCTTTCCAATTATAAACTCAATGCAAATACAAAATGCACATTTAGAAATTGCTATGGATAAACGCACTATAGCAGGGAACGCTCCACTTTAGGCTACTGATTTAAAAAAAAAAAAATTTAATTATCACAGTTTTATCAATATTAAGTATGGTATTATTATTTTATTTTAGAATCATTATTATAGTTTGAAATGTAACTAAATTGTGTCCTTTTTTATTCAAAAGCAGCCAAAGATAAAGAAGTATTGAGATCACAAAATGTGAACAGAACTGACATATTTGAAACAATAACATGTTTTATGTCGAGAGCACAGAAAGCAAAGCATTGAAGTCTAACACGGACAGGAGGCCTCTGAAGGCTCCACATGAATCCTTACGTTCCTCTCCAGTCACAACAAAGAGACGTCGGTTACGTCACTTGTAGACGTCGTGTTGATTTTGAGCGGAGAAATAATTTATTTATAAATTGACGCAACGGCGCTAAATCTAAAATAAACCGTGAATAAAATGTGAAAACACATTAAATATTTTTGGTGAAGCAGCTGCACGCATGAAAGGTTCGATAATATTTGACCTTAACACAATAAACTCGTCACGTTAGCGTCAGGTAGCGTTAAATGGAAAATGCAGGGGAAATGACTTTGCTAACACTGCCGGTCGGGCTAGCTACATTTTAGCTAGCTAGCTAACGTTAGCACGAAGGTAGTCCTTACTCCTGGCGTTACTCCGTAAATACCGTTGTCGGGATTTGTTGTATTTCAGCGCACTGTGGTTGCGATATGTGGTGTGTAATGCTCACTTTTAAATGCAATAGCGTAGTGGTTGTACTAGTGAGCTAATATTAGCTGGCTAGGTTACGTAGCACCACATAGCTAACGGTAGGTTACTTTGTAAGAACCAAGCTATGGCCTGCAAGAACTTACTTGTTAGCCGGCTATATTAGCATTCCTGGAAACAGTTTGGCTAACCTTAGGCCGTAGCATTGTTGCTTTTTCGACTCGTATACTTGACTGTGGTTGACGTTACATCGTAGGATTATGGCGCCCCGCTTACAGCTGGAGAAAGCGGCTTGGCGTTGGGTGGAGACGGTGAAACCAGAAGAAATAAGGCTGGAGCATATCGAGCTAGCATATCGCGTCAATCTCCCGGCCTGCAAGAGAGGAACCTGCAGGTAACGTTTACTTACAATCTTACAAATGTTTGGAAAAGGATTATTTGTTGTGCTGGTGTGTGTCAGGAAAGAATGCCACAAGCAGATATTTTATTTTATTTTAAAGTTGAGGGTTTAGCGACCAGTTCCGCAGAAGGATGCTTATGTGCATCAGACGTCTGATTTGTATGATTGCTTGTGGACAAGCGTTCGTAGCATGCAGGGCAGCTCCGTGGATTTAGTCTCAGAGGTCATGAAGATCCGCGGCACACTTCAACTCGCCATACCACAAAATATCTATGCTATAACGTTCTACTGGTAGAAAGGAAGCACAACAGCGACCACGTATTACTTACAGTTGAAAGGATTTCTGAACTTTATCTTACGCTGTGGCTCCTAACTGTATGTAACAGGCTCGTTGGGATTGGGTGTTTAGGGCTTGTATGCAGAACATAATTAATCTGTAATATCAGAAGGAGTCTGACATGGCTTTCGTCTCTACTTAAGACACGGATCTAGTTGCATTCTTCAAAAGTATGTGTTAAGAGTGGTAAGGCTAATAATGATGACTTGCTTTTGCAGGAGGAACTGTAAAGGGAATCCCAACTGTCTTGTGGGTATTGGTGAACAGGCTTGGCTTGGGGATATTGATGAAAATGCTTTCCACAATATTGACGACCCAAATACAGAGCGTCGAGACAAGGTATTTCTTTAATCAGCCACACATACTGCAAAAAATGTCCTCGCTTGTCTTGTCTCAGATCACAAATCTGTTGTTGGTGGACTACCAAAGTCCTGTGTGATAGCTATCGAAAGGCCAGAGATGGGACAATAAGAGCCAGTTCATCATATTCTCTCTCTCTCTCTCTCTCTCTCTCTCTCTCTCTCTCTCTCTCTCTCTCTCTCTCTCTCTCTCTGTCCTCTTCCAGAACACATTTGTTGGCCTGACCAATCTGGGTGCTACATGTTACGTCAACACATTCCTGCAAGTGTGGTTCCACAACCTGGAGCTGCGTAGGAGCCTCTATCAGTGCCACAATTCCAGAGCACAGGAACACAATATTGAATCTGGTATAACTGAAAACTAAATACTGGTAATGCTTCTTTATATTTGTGCATATCCTGATTTTAAGTCAGCACATTGTAGGCAGATTTTTGTGCATACACTTTGAGTAGTGCATGTAACGACTGCTTCCACTGTTATCCTTGGGTTTCACTGTCACCGTCAAGGAGACTCAGGCTTGCCCTTTGCTCAGTACCGATAGGTGAGAAAGTTCAAGACTGTAGACATAACTAGTCTAAACAAGCCAAAGCTAGACTTTATTAAATCTTTTACCAATATGCTGATCTCTTGTATCTTGACAGGATACCAAATCAGGATAATGCAATTTTGAAAGTTTTGAAAGGATCCTAATTGGGTCCAACTAGAATAAAATAACATAACCCAAACAAATATAATATTCATTGAGATTTTTTGACATTATTATTATTATTGAGCTTTGTGTCAAATACTACCGCTACACAAACATTGTTTCTCATTCATATGCTTTTGATCAAATTTGCTAACAGACATGCAACTAACAGAGCAATAATATCTGTCTTGTTGGAAGTAATACAAGTGAAGTAAACATAAAGATCACCATATTGTTGATGGCTAAATTAATTTGTTTGCACATGGGAATTGGCAATCTCAAGTTTTTCTCAAATATTGTTATTATTATTTGAGAGCCCACTTACATATAAGCTAGTGTTCAAGAAGCATTTCATTGTCTCAGACAGAAATCTCTCTCTTTTCCAGATTACGAGCCTGAATCCATCTGTGAGCATCTGCAGTATCTGTTTGCACTCCTGCAGAACAGCAACAGAAAATACATCGACCCCTCAGGGCTGGTCAAAGCACTGGGCCTGGACACGGGACAGCAGCAGGTAAATCACAACATGAAAACCTACAATGATCATTATTTACCTTTCATTCACCAGCATACACATCACCTTTAGACAATAATGACATAACGAATACAAAGGGGATAACAGATGATTGTTTAACAAATCATATACAAGGACACATAGAAGTTATTGGACAGCATGAAGAAAATGGGAAGACAAGTGAGAAAAGAAATAAAAAGGGTTTGGCTTCATTTCAGGGTGAGTTTGGTTTTCTATAAATCATTTCATTCATGCATACATGCTCACTTAAATGCTTATGTGCATTTCACTGGTATCCTTTCTTTTTTCCTCTTATTTGGAAGACTTGTGTTCAGTATTTCCTCACGTCTGACTGTCCAACGTTGTATGATATCGCCTCAATAAATAAATAGCCATCAGCAGTTATCAGAGTCCAAAGTGATGTCTTGAAATTGATCCAACTGTCAAAACAGAATTTCAGGTGATCAATTCAATGGTTAACAAACTATTAGTTTCAGGATTAGGCAGCAGATTTGACACAGAATGGGAACATCAGCATGTTTACTAGTGGATGGTTTTGGAGACCTGCTTACAGTGCATTGAATTCAAACAGAATTGTTCCTTATCTGCTGACTGGATCTGATTTTCAGGATGCCCAGGAGTTTTCAAAGCTCTTCCTGTCTCTATTGGAGGACACGCTGTCGAAGCAAAAGAACCCTAACCTACAGAACGTCATCCAGCGGCAATTCTGTGGACAATTCTCCTACGTTACTGTGTAAGACCACTCAACCCTGACACAAGTTTTAACTAAAGTGAAAAAGTGACATGATAAAGTGTCGTACATCAGAACTCTTCAAGATGTCACAATTTGTATTTTTGTTAACTGTGTGCTGTTGCTGCTGAAGTCTGAAGATGTTTCAGACATTTCTGAATAAATCGGCAAGATTGAATGATATTGTGGCAGATGTGGCAATAGTCAGCTCTGTTTTGTGGAAGAATTGAGAGAAGCAGAAGGTTGCCAGCAGGCATGTCCATCTTTTTATCCACGTCAGAGATAAAAAGATAATACTGGCTTGTCAGGCAGGTGAGGGAAATACACTATATTGCCAAAAGTATTGGCTCACCTGCCTTGACTCCCATATGAACTGAAGTGACATCCCATTGTTAATCCATAGGGTTTAATATGACGTCGGTCCAACCTTTGCAGCTATGACAGCTTCATATCTTCTGAAAGGCTTTCCACCAGGTTTAGGAGTGTGTTTATGGGACTTTTTGACCATTCTTCCAGAAGTGTATTTGTGAGGTCACACACTGATGTTCGACAGGAAGGCCTGGCTCTCAGTCTCCACTGTAATTCATCCCAAAGGTGTTCTATCGGGTTGAGGTCAGGACTCTGTGCATGCCAGTCAAGTTCATCCACACCAAACTCTCTCATCCATGTCTTTATGGACTCTTTGTGCACTGGTCATGTTGGAACAGGAAGGGGCCATCCCCAAACTGTTCCCACACCACCCATTCCATGAAGCTCTCTACACTGTTCTTGATCTAATCTGAAGGCCACATGAAGTTTGGAGGTCTGTAGCGATTGACTCTGCAGAAAGTTGGTGACCTCTGTGCACTATGTGCCTCAGCATCCGCTGACCCCGCTCAGTCATTTTACGTGGTCTACCACTTCTTGGCTGAGTTGCTGTCGTTCCCAATCTCTTCCACTTTGTTCTAATCCCACTGACAGTTGACTGTGGAATATTTAGGAGGGAGGACATTTCCCGACTGGACTTGTTGCACAGGTGGCATCCTATCACAGTACCACGCTGGAATTCACTAAGCTCCTGAGAGCGACCCATTCTTTCACACATGTTTGTAGAAACAGTGTGCATGCCTAGGTGCTACTTTTATACACCTGTGGTGTATCTCTTGTGATAAGGTTAGGGTCTATTGCAGATGCACAAGGCTTTGTGTCAAAACTATCTTCTTGTTGCATTACTCGTCTTTGCCGAAGTATCAAAAGGCATTAGTCTGTCAATTTGGCAGCATCACAAAAATACAAGGTGATCCCCAATGATTGTGTTTTTTGGTCTTTCTGTTCTCACATAAAATAAGTTAATAACTATTTGGGCATTTACTTTTGTGTATATATATATATATATATATATATATATATATATATATATATAAAAATCTCCTTCTCACCCCTGGTGGGGTGGTATCTGTGTCATCCTCAAGCTCGGGTCCTCTACTAGAGGCCTGGGAGTTTGAGGGTTCTGCGCAGTATCTTGGCTGTTCCTAGGACTGCACTCTTCTGGACTGAGGCTTCAGATGTTGTTCCTGGGATCTGTTGGAGCCACTCTCCCAGTTTGGGGGTTACTGCCCCGAGTGCCCCCACTACCACGGGGACCACGCTAGCCTTGACCTTCCACATCTGTTCCAGCTGCTCTTTCAACCCTTGTACTTCTCAATTTTCTCGTGTTCCTTCTTCCTGATGTTGGCGTCAGCTGGGATTGCCACATCTATCACCACCACTATGTCCGGTTGGTTAGCCAGGAGCTGTTTGTCAGTCTGGAAGCTGAAGTCCCACAGAACCTTGGCTCTGTTGTTCTCAGTCACCTTCTGTGGTATGGCCCATTGGGATTTGGGTACTTCTATTCCATACTGGTTGCAGATGTTCCTGTGTACTATACCAGCCACTTGGTTGTGCCTCTCCATGTACGCTGATCCAGCTAGCATCTTACACCCTGCTACTATGTGCGCTGGACTGTCTCAGGGGCTTCTTTGCACAGTCTGCATCTTGGGTCTGATCTGCTCTGGTAGATCCTGGCCTCTATGGCTCTTGTGCTTATGGCCTGTTCTTGTGCTGCCATGATTAGTGCCTCTGTGCTGTCTGTCAGTCCTGCATTTTCCAGCCACTGGTAGGATTTCTTGATATCAGCCACTTCCTCTATCTGACGGTGGTACATGCCATGGAGGGGCTTGTCCCTCCAGGTTGTCTGCTCCTGCTCCGCACTCTCATCAGGGTTCTGCTGCCTGAGACATTCACTTAGCAGTTCATCCTTCGGGGCCATTTTTTCGATGTAATCTCGAATTTTCGATGTTTCCTTGTGGCCTCTTCATGGTTTCCATTAGCCTGCGGGATGCCAAGGTACTTGTAGCTGTCTTGGATATCACCTATGTTGCCCTCTGGTAGGTCGATCCCCTCAGTCCTGATCATCTTGCCTCTCTTTGAGGCCATCCGGCCACACTTGTCCAATCCGAATGACATCCCTATGTCATCGCTGTAGATCCTGGTGGTGTGGATCAGTGAGTCTATTTCTCGCTCGCTCCTGGCGTACAGCTTGATGTCATCCATGTAGACACACACCATACTGAATTGAAATCAATCCAATTGAAAAATGCATTTTAATTAATCATTACTGGAAAAAAATTATTTTAGCTGATACAAATTTTACATACATTGTCTATGCTCTGGTGGGATCTGATATCTTGGATTGGCTGTTTTCCAGCTGTAACCAGTGCGGACGATCATCTGCCCTGCCGTCCCGGTTCTACGAGCTGGAGCTGAACATCCAGGGCCACAAGAACCTCACAGAGTGTGTCACGGAGTTCCTGAAGGTAGATTTCATTCCCTCCAATCAGGCCTCGAGGCGATCAGCCACTCATTGCAACGAGACTGAATGAGACTTTCACCTGTTGGAGTTTGGAGGCAGAAAAAACTGTGGATCTAACATTGTGAATGCTAATCAGACACACACAAAAAAGAAAACATTTTCAAAAGTATTTAAGGAGGAGAGACTACACTTAGTGATTATTCTCATAGCATTTTTAAGACAAAAAGAATGCTGTTTCCTTTTACAGCAGCTAAAGCGTATATTACTTGTCCTGACTGGAGAGGATATTGATTGCATTAAACTAGTGCTGTCAAACGATTAAAAAATTTAATCGAGTTAATCACAATAACAGGTTGTGATTAATCACGATTAATCACAAGTTTAAAATACTAGTATTTACTTGTATTTTTGGGGGTAGATAAAACAAATACATCATGTGTGGTGTTGGAATAAAGAAATGCATGACAAACTGGTTAGAGGAATCAAAGTTTTTACTTTATTATAAGATATCAACTTAGTTGTGATCATTTCTGAACTAGAATCTATTAATTTGCTGAGTAAGAAGTGTCAGGGAGTGCTTGGCATTGCCCACAACATCCGTAATGAACTGCAGACTAGAAGGTGGCAGTCTTTTGAAGGTGAATTTGCCGTTCACAAATCGCCCCCGTGGACACGCACCTTCAAGGTACGTGTCCACAGGGGCGATTTTAAACGCGTGTGGACTCGCGCGCCGTCTCTCGACATTCGCCGCGCACTACCAGAATGCATTGCACGGCTTTTCACATAGACAATGAATGGGACGCGGGGATTGATTCATACTGCATGGAAAATTATTGGTGTCGAGGAGCACGTATCCATGTAGAGTATTTAAGAAACAGGCTACTTTGAGACAAGCCAATAGGATTGTTAGTGACACGAGTCACATTCTGCTCACAGAGTATCAGCTGCTGCCCTCTGGTAGGAGGTTTAGAGTTCCTCGCTGCAGACTAAACCGATTCAAAAACTAATTTATTTCTGTGTCTATTAAGCTTCTAAATAGTGGCAGATAAAATCCAGAATAGGCCCGGGTTAGCGTTCGTCAAGGCTATTGTTGCCCTTAAGTTAATGACGATAGTTTATTTATATTTATTATTATTTTTAACAGTTGTTGTCACCTCGTGGATATTTATTTATTCATCAGAAATATGTTGAGAATGCACTGTGTGGCACCATGTTGTGTATTATACACCATTAGGGTCGTTTTAATATTTGTTGCATTGTATCTGTATCATGTTCTATATGCTGTTTTTTATGGCTGCACCATGGGTGAAGTGCCCAAGACAAATTTCCAATAAAGTTGAAAGAGACACTGTTGCGGCATTATGCCGCAAACCAAAGTTCTTCATAAACGGTGAATCTCTGTGTAAAAACGCCTAATATCAGCTGATCAATTGCCGAACCCATAACTTGATCACAATGTAGCAACAAAAGTCAGTAAAGCCAACAGAAAATAGTATTAAAGACCTTTCTCAAAACATTTCAAATGGATGGATATAACGCTTTGAAATGTTGCTACAGAACTCACCAGGCCAATGAAGAACGGAAACTCCCCCTTTTATTTCTATCTATTAAAAAAAATGTATTAGCAGTTTAGTTGCTGTTATCGGAGAGAACCAAACCAGGCGTCCCTAGTTGTAACATGTGTCTGTGTTGTTGCTGTGCTTTCCCCTCCACCCTGCAGGAGGAGAAGCTGGATGGAGAGAACCGCTACTTCTGTGAAAGCTGTCAGACTAAACAGAGCGCCACCCGAAGGATCAGACTGCACAGCATTCCTCCGACCCTCAACCTGCAGCTAATGCGCTTCGTTTTTGATAGGTCAGTCTTTGTAGTACTTCATTAAGCCCTCATCAAGGAAAAGTTATTTTCTTACAACCAGTCAGGGGTTTAGTGTTGCTCAAGGACACCTTGGCAGTGCCAATTCCTACAGACTGAGCTATGATATGATGTATGATGATCTGTGTGTTCCTCAGACAAACGGGCCACAAGAAGAAGCTCAACACCTTTATCAGTTTTCCTGAGCAGCTGGACATGGGGCCTTTCTTGGAAGGAAAAGAAGGTATTAGCACTATGACTGTTGCACTTTCCCTGAACAGTCACTGCATAATGACGTGTCAGCGAGGGTGTATGATAATTTTTAAGGGTTAACGTATTTTGATGATTATCAGGATAATATTGTGAATTGTAATTACTTTGGCCAGAATAATTTACATTAAATGTTCATATCTCCAGACCAGAAGTGTGTTTATGAACTGAGTGCAGTGCTGATCCATCGGGGCATCAGTGCCTACTCCGGCCACTACATTGCCCATGTAAAGGACGCTCGTACCGGCGACTGGTACAAATTCAATGATGAGGAAATTGAGAAGATGGAGGGCAAGAAGCTGCAGCTTGGCATTGAGGAGGACATTGGTGAGTAGTAGCAAATGGACACTGTATAATTCCACCTTCCTGATATCTTTAGCTACTTAATGTATGTGTTATGTTTGTGTTATGGCTTTTTTCCAATTGTATTCAATTTAGAGGGATGTTATTTACTTTAAAAAATCGTGTGGTATGAAAGTCTCAACTACAGTTAAGAAGTTTATTTGTTGAAAATGAATTATAAGCGGATTCACAACTCTACTGTATAGTGTTTTTTATATACATATTATGTACATACTTTACATATATTTTATAGGTCATTATTTTATACTTTAATACCTATTTGATTTTTACTAATGTGTATAGGACTTTATCTATTTATGAGTAGATGATTCTGTCTTTCTGTCTTTTTTTTGTCCACTTTCCCTTTCTTTGTTACCTTCCTTCCTAACCTTCGGATCATGTCTGTAAATGTAAACCCTGTCTCAAAGTTGTTGCTCTTCTAAATATATGTATTTTTGGTTCACAGCTGAGACAGTGAAGTCCCAAACGCGAAAACCGAAGTGCGGTAAAGGCTACCACTGCTCCAGAAATGCCTACATGCTTGTGTATAAGATCCAGGAGGAGGAGAATTTAGATCCCTCCTTGACCAATGTCGAGGTGCCAGGTGAGAAGTAGGAATTGTTGCTGCTAACCTATGCCCATGTCGCGTAGCATGCACACATTTTGACATCAACATACGCTAGTATGAGTTGCACTGGATACAAAATATTGTTGAGAGACATGGAATAAGCTCTCTCTACCAATTAAAACTGACCAATGACAGTTTATCTGGTGCAATTGATTTCAATGGGCCCTAGTTTCGTAGACCAGGCGCAGTCAGCTTTCAGCGCACCTGCGCCACGCCAACGGGGCGTGTCCGCCTGGACTTTGCAAGTTTCGTGCACCGCGCAGGCTCGCGCAGGCACACCTCCGGTCTCGCCCACCGGCGCAAGTGGGAAAGAGGGAGGAGAAAAAGGCGTGAGTGGGAGACGAGGAGGAGACGAGGCGTGGACTGAGATTAATACAGCCGATTCAGATCTTCACCAATCAAATGAGCTCCTCTCCTCTCCTTTAATGCGTTAGGGGAGGTTCAGTGGAAGTTCCGTCACTTGACAACCCGATGACAGAAGCAGCGCCGCCGCTCCCAGCACGCGCATCACGCGCTGTGCGCGCGTATCATAATAATATCAATGCCGATATTATAAGAAACAGGAGAGAGAGAGGGAGATGTTTTGGTCCGAGAGGCTGAGTTTCCGTTACGCGTGCCATCCGCCTTTGATCTGACGTCAGATGTGACGGGACAATCTATAGATAGATATAAATTCACGTGTTGATTCATTGGTTGCATTAAATAGTGTTTGTTGTGATTATGTATTGCATTTAAATGTGCCTGGAACTGTGGAAACCTGCCTGTGAGGTCTCGGTGACGTGTGCGCACTGCGCGCCGGTCCGCCAAGCTTCCGATCCGCCAGCTGTGATTCGCATTGAATCAATGGACTTTATTTACGCATTGCGCCTTGCGCTGAAAGTAGACCAGGTTGGAGCTGGCGAGCTTTCAGCGCAGTCTCGGCGAGGCTTTTTGTCACGAAACTTCCGCTACGCCAAGCTGAATCGCTGACGCCTCCCCCTGCTGCGCCGCCACACCCATCTTGGCGCAGGCGATCCACCAAACTGCCAAACTGACGGTGCGCAAGGCTGCGTGGGTCGAAACTTGCACTGCGCCGGCTGCGCCACCCTGCGCCGGTCTACGAAACTAGGGCCCAATGTCATGATGCTACACTGTGAGGACCTAGAAGTTTTTGCAGGAAGGAAGATTAATCTATCTAATCTATACAACTAATGTGCTTATTAGGGATCGACCGATATGGATTTTTTAGGGCCGATGCCGATACCGATTTTTTTGATCATCAGTCTTGGCCGATGACCGATACGGCCTGCCGATTTTCTTGAGCCGATATTTGGAGCCGATACCAGTTTTGCTCCCTCAATTAACATGTTAAAAATTACACTGATAACAAATGTTACGAGTCTCAATTTAAAAAGGAATATTTATTGAACTTAAAAAAGGTGAGGTAGAACAAGAACAAGTAGTAGATTAACAATATTTATATTAACAACAGGTGAGGTAGAACAAGTAAAGTGCTGAAAAAGTGTCAGCCAGTGCTGCAGGAGTCGTCTCGCTGAAATGCTGCCACACTGGATTGGTTTTCTGAGCCATTTCTTTAAAAAGAATAAACAAAAGCACATATCAGTGTCAATGTCTGGTGCAATCATCTTACATTCATATCACCCACATTATGGTTAACATATGGTTAACTTTGCAAGGGGGAAAGGCTTCCACATCTACAACACAGTCTTGATGCATTGCTTGCTGACATATTATGAAACAGATATAATCAGATCACTAAATTACTTTTGTTTTGTCAACACATTTTAATCATTTCCGAAAACAATAAACCTGAAAATAGCCATCGAAATAAAATGCTTGATTTGTAAGTTAAGACTGCCATCAACAAAGTATAAAAACATTCTCTCAGAGTTAAGGCTCTCCTTCAGTCAGCTCATATATGGCTGTGAGACGCGTGTGCGCTTGTGCGTGCGCGCGCGCGTCATCGAGTGGGACACGGACACACACACACGCCCCTCCCCTCTGTGCTCCTCCAAGCTCGTATCGTTCTCCCCTCGCAGCCTCCCACCTCCCTCTTATTTTACGAAAATAGTTCACCGAAACGTGTTTATAATAAATAAATAAGCTATGCAGTTGCTGAATCTGTCTTTATTATTTATTTTATTTAGATCGACAACGCTCAGTTTAAAAGATTATTGAGAGCTTGCGGGAGGAGGCGGCGGCGTCTCTCGACACTCGCCGCGACGGCATGCACGGCTTCTTACATAGACAATGAATGGGAACGTCCCGCTCCGGTAAAAGTAAACAGGACGGCGTTTAGTTTCCCGGCGTGTCCGGGACTTCCACAACATGTACAAAGCAGTAATAGTGTTTATTACGGCCATGGATGATGACACGGTGTAAATTTCTCACCCCGACTGCAGTACGTCCAGGATCCCAAACTGCTCGCCGATCACTCGCCAACCCCTCCCCTCCTCCCCGCTGACGCCGCAGCCTCAGCCAAAATCCCACTCTGAACTCAGTAAAACACTTGAGAGCCTTGGTTTTATCATAGTTTCAAGCAAAACGGAGCATGTTTTTGACATTGAGTGTTTCCACTTTCAAAGCACAAGGCAACATTTCAGCTCAGCTAAACAGTTAAAGAAAGTTTAAAACTCACCTTTGTTTTGAAGACCATGCTCTCACTACTGCGGGGGAGGGGAATGTCCGGGCTTGTGTCAGCGCTACCAAGCAACACGCAGCTGCCTGCGGCGCCTGACTGTAAATGCCGGGAAAAACGATCGACCTAAACAGCAGTCCGCATCGGCCGATACCGATACGTTCAAAAAACGTCAAAATCGGCCGATAATATCGGCCGGCCGATAAATCGGTCGATCCCTAGTGCTTATGATTACATTTTTTACAATTTAATACCAGTGTAAAAAGACTGTTGCAAGTAAAATTATGTCTGTCTTAAAAAATGTATGAGCATGAAAATAAACTTAAGGTACTAAATATGAAAGCATAATCATGCAGAATGGCCCATTTCAGAATGCTACATATATCATTGGTACACTCTGTGACCCAAACAGCTGTTTGTGTCTACTAGGGCTGGAACAGTACATAACATTCACGGTTCGGTATGACCTCGGTTTTGGGTCACGGTTCTACGGTTTGAAAGGTTTGAAAAAAGGATCCCCTCCCCCCAACCCCCCCATTTTACGAAAATAGTTCATCGAAATGTGTTTCTGAAAAGGGTGAGAAATAAGCTATGCAGTTGCTGAATCTATCTTTATTTTAGATCGACAATGGTCAGTTTAAAAGATAATCGAGAGTTTACGGGCGGCGGGCGGTCTCTCGAAATTCGCCGCTCCACGACGGCATTACACGGCTTCTTACATAGACAATGAATGGGAACATTCCCTCCAGTATGAACTCAGGCAGGACGCCGTTTAGTTTCCCGGTATGTCCGGGACTTCCACAACATGTACAAAGCAGTAATAGTGTTTATTACGGCCATGAATGATGACACATTATCGGTGTAAATGCAGCGGGTGCCGGTCGGATTTCTCTCTCACCCCGACCACAGTATGTCCCCGATCCCATACTGCTCGACGATCGCTCGCCACAATCCCCCCCTCCTCCCCGCTGACGCTGCAGCCTCAGCCAAAATCACGTGAGAGCCCTGCTCCATACCTGAACTGCTCAGGGCAACAAGCGTCTTGTCAGCTCGTAGTTTCAAACGCAGAAGTGAGTCGGGACGAGACGTGAGCAGGAGAGTGAGAGTGAGCAAGTATTGGATCGGAAGTGAAAAATCGTAGACTAGAGAAGTAAGGGTTCGGTACAGTAGGAAAAACGGAACATGTTTTATTTTTTTGGTTCATTTATTTTGAAAATCATTAATATTCAACAGTTGCTTATTGGCCATAGTTCTTACTTTATCAATTAAGCATTCAAATACATACATATGGTCATAAAATGAATAAACCACAGAAATGTCTGTAATTTAAAACGTAACTCAATTTTCCCGTGGGTATCAAATAATACTTCTGATTGTGTCATCCTCCATCATAACACTCTGACCTGTTAATAATTCCAACGATACACATGTGAAGACACATTGTAGTACTCTGATCATATACTTCTGTTCTGATTGCTGTGAGGAGAAGGACTCGTCGCTGTCCTGTCCGTTTTTGTTTCATTACACTAATCGACATATTCAGGTGATGCCGTCGTAAATTACATTTTATATTCAGACAGCAGCAATTCACGCCTGGTGCATTTGTATCGCCAAAGTGGTCAGTGTTTGTGTAAGGAGTCCTTATTCCTTGACGCAATCAAAGATGGCAGCCGGACAAGGAAGCAGCGATCCTTTCTGGTGGCATCAAGGAATTAAGACTTTCTAGACAGATGTGGTTTAATACCTAAACCGGACCAGTCACCTTGTCTGATGGTTTCTTTCACCTCTGTCCTGTCTCTCAGCCTTCCTTCAGAGGTTGGTGGACCAAGACAACCATAAATTCGAGGAGTGGTGCAATGAGATGGCGGACATGAGAAAACAGAGCGTGGATAAGGGCAAAGCCAAGCATGAGGAGGTGAAGGAGCTCTACGAGCTTTTACCCGCAAGAGACGGTCGGTAAAAACATTTCCTAATCACCCACAGTCCACTTCACAGAAACACTAGAGCAAGTGTAAATGTTTGTTGTGAATTTCATTACCGACAGTGTAACAAAGGGTCATCAAAGTGCTTGTACAACAGCTCCCCTGTCTGTAGTTATACTGCAAGTGCAACACAACACTCTACTGAACAAGGACCATTTGGGATTTTTGCTAAAAGGAAATGTCTTGATGTTGTGCCTGAGGATGATACCAACCGTTCCCACCCTTAGTTACAAATGAAGAAACAAATGGTTTCTTGATTCCTTACTTAACGTGTGTATACATGGATATATGAAGGATAATGGGGACTAGGGATGCATCGATACCAGTGGTCTAATACTGTGCTCATGTACTCGTAAAACTACTCTGAAACATCCACACCCGACACCACTGCAGCACCGTGATGTTCACCTCTCATCAGCTGAGCCTAATAATCCACCCAACTGCAACAATAATGATGTACAACTATGTTAAATCCATCATTTATCTCCAGTATGAAGCTAAACAGACAGTCATTATATTCATTTAGCTGTGTCTGCTGCCAAGATGTAATGTTAGCAAGTGTCCAGTGGAGAGAGTCAGTGTGACAGTGAGTAGGGAGTCAGCAGTAACAATACGGCGTGAATGCACTAGTGCATTGTGGGTGCAGTTTATTTGTCAGGGAATACATGCTAGACAGCTGATAATTAAAGGGAAGGGGGTTAGCCCCGTGGTAAGCAACAACTGGATGCTACAGCTCAGGAACACTTAAAGGGGCCCTATTATGCTATTTTTCCACAAGTTAATATAAGTTATTGATGTCTCCAAACCTGGTCTTTGAATTCCTCAACTGGAAAAAACAATCAGAACATGTATTTCGGAGAAGATCACACTCCTCATTTTCAGCTTTTTTACCCCACTTTTTCAAACGGGTGATTCTGTCGGGGTGTAGCCTTATGCTAATGAGATGACCCCCGACCCCGCTCCTACTGAGGAAGTGGTTGTGTCTCTCCGCCCCGTGCTGTCCATGTCCAGCTTGTTGCCATGGTTATGGTTCTACGCTACAAACTAACAGCGGTCCAGCCGTACAGCTTCAAACCGGACTCCGACCCAGGACCAGCTCCTGTAGAAGCTCTACGCCGCGGATGCAGCAGGACGTTTCTGAATGGTTAGTTAACATGTTTGTCTAACGTTTTGAACGGTAACTCGATGTGTGTTAGCAGAGCTAGTGCTAAGCACAATGACGCTAATGCTGCGTTCTTCGCTCTATAAGTAACGTATCTGTCAGCTATTTCGGCAACAATTAATATCGTTAGTAGTGCCGTGTTGTTGACAGTTCACAGTTGCATGTTTTCCAAATGGGGACGTAACATTATATTTAAACGGATGAAAACCCGCTGAAAACAGTGACCTGTATGCGGGCAGTTTGTTTACATCACATTAACGGGATTAAAAACTTGATCCTCTACACATAAAGATATACAAGGAACGGGATTTTGCCAGTATCATGTCATCCTCCAGAATTATGTGCTGAATTTTGAATTATAGGCTGTCTGCTGTGTTTTATAACGTGATTTGCTCCATCTCAACATTACGTGCCAATCTTACCGTTACAAAATTCAAACATGAGGTTTACACCTCAGCTTGTCAGCAAAGTCAGTCAGATTAACATATTAACAAGATTTGTTGTTGAAATGCTCAAATTCTGTACTATATTCATCTAGGTGACTAAGTGGGACTTCAGACACCGAACATGTCTGCTGCATGGAGACACCACGGGTAATGTTACTCTGTTACACCAAGTTGTCTGTTGAGATTATTATTCACATAACATGACGATTATCATGACTCACACTAGGTAAGAAGACGGATGCAGCAGCTGGAGGAGGAAGAGGCTTGCATGGTGGGACATCCTGGTTGGAACTGTCTGTCTGAATGTTCTCTCTCCAAAACGCATGAAATATAGCTGGTTATGGTGCTTTACATGTAAGAGGAATACAGCAGTCTGTTGTTTGTTTATCAATTGTGTTTTATAAAAAAATAAATCCCTCTATGCAACATATTATGCAGTCTTCCTGACCATTACTTAAGTAATATTAACCATGACACATTTTACAATTACTGTAAAGACTTTATTGTCAAATTAATCAGCAGTTAAAGTTCATAGTTATCTCAGAACACAAACGCAAACTGTTTGTGGCCGACTCTGCAGGGTCATATCAAGCTCTTCTGAAGTCAAGGAAGAGCTGCCCTCCAAAGTATCCTCCTCCTCTACCGAGTCCAGGCGAGCTCTCTTTGATGGTCTCCTTATTGGAGTGGTTGTGAAACGGGTCTGGAACCATGGCTGTGCCAACACCGAAGTCCTTGCAGGACACAGTAGCTGTAACACAGTTGTATGGAGGAATGAAACCCATGATATCACATAATAGAAATACACATCTGCACGACTACTAGTAGTTGCTGTTAAACCTGATCTAAAGTAGGCTACATGTCAGGCTACACACCTTTACTTGGGTAAGGAGCCTGTAGTCCTCCTAGACAGGTGAGTGTCAACAGTAGCTGCTGTGGTGGCTCGGTGTGGGACGCTGATTTGAGCTGCTGCTCTGTAAGCAGACAGTCAGACAGACGGTCAGAGTTTACAACTACATCTGAAATGTGGAACACGTTACTATTTCACTATAACTGATGTGGTGACGCACCAATAGCTCGTAAAATCCCTTCGTTAGCGGTGCAAAAACAAACGTTTGGTGACGTCGTCTTTGCATCGGCTTGTATAAACAAACAGATCAGCTGCTCTTGCTGCCGCATTCAAGCTACAAAACGTTCCCAAGCAAACTGATGTCTAGCGTTATTTTACAGGTTTGGGCCCCCGCAATACTACGTATCGTTAATGGTCCTCAATATCAATACAATGGAAGCTTTTAACGCAACACGCCAATGCTAACTTTAGCGCAACACGCCAATGCTAACACACCAATGCTAAGAAAGCAACGGTAAACTGTAACACGGCATATTACATAATATTTAGTAACTTACTGCTTCAGTGTCTGTGGTTGGCTCTCGGACTGTCGGTACTGATACAAACTTAAGCCCCAGGTTAGAGGCATATCCTGAGCTGTAGCGACCCATGTTGTCAAAGCTCCTGTCGGTGAAGTGCGTCGCACACACAAACACTAGGGGTGTAACGATTCATTTTAACAACGATTCGATTCGTATCACGATTCGTGGTTGCCGATACGATTCAAGGACAATCTTGGTTCATTTAGAACGATCAGTCCGATACGATCCGATACGATTCAGTGACTTGAAATCGATTCAGTAACGTTTTAGCCAAAAATCCAACCAGTGTGACTGTGAAATAAATACCTGGATACTGGACAGTGCAGGTGAAGTTTCCTAGATCCCTGTTGTTTCTTGTAAGGGAATCAGGTTTAAATTAATTATGGATATAAACGAGTAAACAACAATTAATGGCAAATGTATTAACCTTTTATTTGAATGTACAACCAGGAGGTTAACCTTTTCTGCTGTTGTTTTCAACATAAAAAGAGTACAATAGTATTACCAAAAACAAAGTGCAACCAACATTTCTTCAGGTTGAAGGTTTACCTGCTACTTCTGCTGTAGTTTTCAACATAAAGATTACAATAGTTATACCAAAAACAAAGTGCAACCAACATTTCTTCAGGTTGAAGGTTTGCCTGTTACTTCTGCTGTAGTTTTCAACATAAAGAGTACAATAATAATGTGCACCCAACTTCTATTCAGGTTAAATGAGCAGTGGTTGAACCGGCTACTACTCTCATTTTAATAAAAAAACAGCAGTGCACTAATATTTAACAAAAGATCAAGTGTAACCAACTACTCTTCAATGACTCTACAGATTTTTTTTCAAAAATATCAACTGATCCACATGATCTGGCCGCAGAACACTTCTCTGTGCGTTCACTATATCGCCAGCAGTACTAAAAACTCGCTCTGCTGGCACACTGGTGCCTGGGATACAGAGGTACCGTTTAGCAAGGGTTGAAAGTAGTGGTAGCTCCTTCTCCTGTGATCTCCACCACTTCATGGCATTTTCAGTCAAAGGTAGTGATGTCCAAATGAAGCTTCGTGAAGCTTTTTCTTTATTTTCTGAGCCCAATAGATGGCGCTCTCTGTTCAACAAAGGGTTGAAAGCAATGGAAATATATCGGCCTTCAACCCTTTGTTAAACAGAGAACGCCATCTATTGGGCTCAGAAAATAAAGAAAAGGCTTCACGAAGCTTCATTTGGACATCACTAGTCAAAGGCAACGCGTCTTTTGCTCGGTACCTTATCACCTCTGCTCTGGCTGTCTCACTTGTGGATTTTTTTTCTCTTTGGGTGAAGGAATCGCCAAACAGTGCATCTAAGGCTTTCTTACAAGGAGGCGACTCATTTGAAGCTGCAATATGATAAGAAATGTATTTCAAAATATAGTCATGTTTTTCATTTCTCATTAATACAAAACAACAACAATCTTTTGTTGGTATTACATGAAACACACCTGTGGTCTCTTCCTGGGATCCTGACAGCTTTGTGCTTGAGCCTCCCTCATCTTCCTCCTGATTTCCCATTGCTGGTATCTATGGAAGTAAGAATGTGTGAACTGTTAAAATTTCTGCTCTGTAAGACTGTAAATTTAGAGGAGAGAGGATAAAGAACAGATGAGAGTTGAGGGAGGACAAATGAAAGGGGAGAAGAGAACAGAGCAGAGGAAAGAGGAGAGGAAAGAAGAGTTACCTGTTGTGCCTCAAGAACCAGTTTTACGTAGACCTGTTCTCTGTCCTCTTTTTCCAGGTAGGGCAGTTCTTTAAATCGCGGGTCCAACGCTGATGCTGTTTAAAGAACAGGAGTATTGCATTGCATTATTATATTAAGTTGACCTGACATCGCAAGTAAATAATCAAGAGATTAAACTTTAGTATATTTTTTTAAAAGAAATGTGGCACAGCAATGAGGTAAAGCCACCATGAACTAAGAATTTTATTGCAGATATCTTTTTTACTTTTCCATATGAAAAAACTCAACTCAACTTCAAACTCAAAGGTTTGGCATTTTACAAATTAATACAGTCTAATAACCAAGGTAGGGTTGCACGGTATACCGGTACTAATTTGGTGCCGGGGTACTAAGGCATTTAAAACGGTACTATATTGCATTTGGACGGGACCGGTACTTGCAGCGCCGCCGGCAGCGCCCGCAACAGCGCGGCGAACTTGCCACGTGACGTCACCGCATTGTAACTACAGCTGAGAGGACGAGGAGCGAGCCGCAGCTTGGGGAGGTAAAAGAAAAAAGCAAGCAAGCCGGAGGAAACCGCTAGCAAGTTAGCGAGCAGCGTGGACGGCAGGGCTATAAACTAACGGTCGCCACTCGCCAAATGCGACTAAAATGTTCCCCTGGCGACTTACTTGTGGAGTGATACATGCCATGAGGCGGGTAAATGTTTGTCCCGATGGTCGTGCGCTTGCAATAAATTATGCATGATATAACAAAACAGTGTAGTAGCTGTAAACCGATAAATTATGACGGTAGCAAACGTCAAGCTAAACCGGTGATTTGTTGTGTGTCACACTGAAGTAGCGCCCCCGACGTCACCGCTGTAGAAAATAGTTCCCCCGAAGCAACGTAGCGTGCTCGTCACCGCTCTTTAAAAGTTTGGCGCAGTGAGTGTGATTCACACCGACCGCGGAAGCGCCGCGAATAGCCGCGGCCGTCCCGCGCCGTGAAGTGATCGTTTCGGCGTCTGCTCTATTTTTTGCGCGTGCCGCCAGCGAACATGTCAATTCTGGCAGTTAATCACACAAAGAAACACGAGACAATCCGGTCAATTTTCAAAATGAAAGCAGTTTTCAAAATAAAATACCGCGATTGACAAATGCGATCATATTTGTTGTGCACTGGGAAAGTGGAAGACTGACAGGGAATGGCTTCAGTACGACGACTCGACGGGTGTCATGTTTTGCTCCGTCTGCCGGACACACGCCAAGAAAAACAGCGCGGATATTTAGTTCTGATGAGTAATTAATGAGTGTTTCCTTTATCACAGTTTTGCACTGTTAAAGTTTTCAATTTGCAATGTTTCAGATGAAATGAATGAAATTCAATTAATAATATTAAAATGTATTTCTAAATACTTTGGCCTCTTTTCTAAGCATTACTGTTATCTCAATGAAAAGTACTGAAACAGATGTGCAACAAAAAGAGGCAATTTATTATTTGGCCGGTAAAAAATTTACTTGGCCGGTAGATTCTTTCATCTACCGGTCCCCTTGGCAGGTGAGCCAAAAAGTTAGTTTACAGCCCTGGTGGACGGTATGGCATTATATTTGTGCCACATTCATGAAGGAGCAATGTGAGATTTTGAGCGCGGAAAAATATATTTTGCGAGCACAGAAATGATATTTTGAAGAGAAATGATAGGCGAGCAAAACATAATGGGCCTCATTTATCAATCTTGCGTGAAAACGGGCGCAGATCTGAGCGCAGATTTGGTCTTACGACAGGACACACGTGCAATTTATGAAACATTCGTATCTGACCAATCTCAGCGTACGAATGAGCGGGCCTTGATAAATGCGGCGGCTGAATTCGATCGTCATTAACATGTTACGCCCATAAATATTCCTGTTTCGGAGGCCTCGCCCACTGAGGTCAAACATGGAGAGACGAAACATGGGTAAGAAAAGAAGCTTTTCTGACACGGAGATCGGCATCCTGACATCGGAGGTGGAACACAACAAGACAGTGCTTTTTGGCAGCCTGAAGGGTGGCATAAAAGGGGCTCACAAAAACGCAGTCTGGAAAAAGATAACGGAGGCAGTCAACAGCGTTGCCGCAGAGGAACGGACTCCAGCTGAGGTTTGAATATAATTCTCAATAACTTAACCCATGCCTAACGACTTAAATGAATCTTTTCATCCGCAGCCTAAAAGCTTATGTCTGCTAACTGATCAAAACAATTCTTTACATTTAGGTCAAGAAAAAATGGTCGGATATGAAGCTGGCCACCAAGAAACGCGTTGCTGCGTTTAAACGCAGCATCAGGCAGACTGGAGGAGGCCAAACAGACTCCAGCCTGATCTTGACGGGGACGGAGGAAAAAATTGCCTCCTTAATTGGGTCGGAGTCGATCTGTGGCATAAGTGGTGGAGGTGACACAGAGATCCCTGCGGTCCCTGAAAACGCGCTCACGTCTGACACGCGCGTATTGTTCCTCCAAAATAAGCAAGTCTGCCATCATCAAGACTTGATAACTGTCAAAGCATCTGTTTAAATAGGGGAATGAATAAACATCTGACCAACCACAGTGGAACGATGATTATCTCAACAGGTGCTTTCATTTTTGTTCCAGTTCTGTCACACCCATCGGACAAAAACAAAAACAATTACACATTTTTGCCTTTAGTTAATTTGCAAACACACATTTCTGCTTGTATTTATGATTCTTTCACATTTTAATGTGTAATAATTAGTTGTCATCTTAGGCTATTTATCCCATTGTTTAATTTTTTGAAAGTGGTATCAGTAAAAACATGGAATTTAAAAGAAATGTTTTCATTTTAATAATCCGTTTTGATCTGTTCTAAATATGTGACTGCTTATGCTTAATGACAGCTGAGGTTTGTTCATTATTTTACGCCAGATTTTGCTGTGCTGCACCGCAAATCCATAGACTCGAATTTGCGTACACGAGCTCAGACCTGACGTGAGATCTGATCGCAGCTTCCGCTTACGTCCAAATTGATAAATGCCGAAGTTTGCGTGGAAATGGTCGTACGCACGGTTTTCGGTCGTACGTTCGTTTGATAAATGAGGCCCAATGTCATTTGAGCAGGCAAAAATATATTACTCTCACTCAGTTTTACTCATGCCCTCTCTCAAACTCTTGCTCGCTGCGCTGCAGACCGCTGCACGCGCGCTCTCAATCTGTCCCTTCTGTGCGCGCTCAACTTTGTCTTTACGCTCGCTCAACCTGGCACAGCGTTACAAATGTGCCACCACAGAAACCAATCAGAGACTTGGAGAAGCTCAATTCTGATTCGCTGTTACGTATCCAATCACAACGCTTCCATAACACGCCGAACGAGTGGGATTTTATACTGTGTCCGAAATCATTCCCTACTCCCTACTCCCTATATAGGGTAGTTCTATGGAGGGCACTATAGTGGACTCAAAGGCAAAATGAAAAAACACTTTCGGACACTACTCGGGGGATTTCGGCGCCGTTGATGACGTTGTCCTGACGCATAGTTAATACGTGTCAGATTCCGCCAACGGCTTTTAAGGGCGTTTTCACACCTGTGGTTCGTTTGCTCTGGTCCGAATCAGGGACCAACTTGTTACAATGTTGTAAATTGCCTCGAGTTTGGTTTGTGTTCACATGGCAGCATTCACAAGCGGACCAAAATGTTTGATGCGCGGGGAAACTGCTCTCTAATTGGTCGGAATTTCCTCGTGGGGAAACTCCCGGAAGTAAACGAAGAAGAGCAGCCTCCAGAGCGCTACTTTTCAATTTTACAATAGGCAAATAGGCGCGGAGAGAGAGAGAGAGAGAGAGAGAAAAAAAAAATACCGTTGAAATGCACATATTTGTTTATCTACTCTTCACATTTATTAAATGTATTGTCTCTTCTGTTTCCCAGTGCCGAAACGATCGCTTCACGGCGCGGGACGGCCGCGCCTATTTGCCTATTGTAAAATTGAAAAGTAGCGCTCTGGAGGCTGCTCTTCTTCGTTTACTTCCGGGAGTTTCCCCACGAGGAAATTCCGACCAATTAGAGAGCAGTTTCCCCAGCGTTACATTTGTAACGCTGTGCCAGGTTGAGCGAGCGTAAAGACACAGTTGAGCGCGCACAGAAGGGACAGATTGAGAGCGCGCGTGCAGCGGTCTGCAGCGCAGCGAGCAAGAGTTTGAGAGAGGGCATGAGTAAAACTGAGTGAGAGTGTAATATATTTTTGCCTGCTCAAATGACATTATGTTTTGCTCGCCTATCATTTCTCTTCAAAATATCATTTCTGTGCTCGCAAAATATATTTTTCTGCGCTCAAAATCTCACATTGCTCCTTCATGAATGTGGCACAAATATAACGCCATATACTTCAGCTTAAAACAAATGCGCAAGGCGAGGCAGTTAACGCCGATGCACCACCGTTTAAACGGTGTTTAAAACATGCATGGCTAACGGCGGAAACACCTCCGCCAAACACTTAAAGGACAAGCCCCCAGACCTGCACACTGAGCTCAGGGAACGACAGGTCATTTAAACTCATGAAAAAAAAAACACATTCAGTGCTAAAAGCAAGCGCCACCGCCCTTCACTCTTAACAAAAGTAGCTGGAAGAAAAAAAATAGAGCTGGTTTATTTATATTATTATATTTTATATTATATTTTTGTATTTATAATTTAACATTTTTTAAATTGTGTGCATTAGAAAAGCTTGTCTTTTTGGTATTTTATTTTATTTGCTGATGAATATGTTATTGTTCTAAGATTTTCTATTAAAATAAAGTTAGTAATGACATTTTTTGCGTTCACTTTTTATTTGAAAAAGTATCGAAAAGTACAGAAAAGTACCGAAACACATGTTGGTACCGGTACCGGTACCAAGATGTTGGTATCGTGACAACACTAAACCAAGGTTGATTTTAATTTAGAGTCCAAATTAATTACCTATGTTGAGAGCATCTTGGGTGCCTCTGTAGCGTGTGGAGAGGTCATTGGCCATCATCCTCTTAATCTCTGCAACCAGGATTGAGTCGTCTTTGCATGGCTGTACGTGTTTCAGCAGTTTTGCTTGAAGAGGAACAATTACAGAGAGAGTTGGCTGGTCTTCTTCACACATCACAGTGGTTGCCATTTTGACAGGACCCATCAACTGAACAATGTCCTCCATGTTGGCAATATCACTCTCACTCAGCGTGCCTACATCTGTGGCCCCCTTTCGCAGATCCTTGGACATCAGAGTTGCCATTATAGTGGGCTGCTGTTCCAAAAAACGTTCAAGCATGTCGAATGAACTGTTCCATCTGGTCATTATGTCTTGGGTCAGTTTA
Organism: Chelidonichthys spinosus; assembly: GCA_029853015.1. Classification (NCBI taxonomy): domain Eukaryota; kingdom Metazoa; phylum Chordata; class Actinopteri; order Perciformes; family Triglidae; genus Chelidonichthys; species Chelidonichthys spinosus. Next base: position 28,860,446 of record CM056822.1, on the reverse strand, counting down.
TGATGTGGTAAATCCATCAGGTTTTGTTTTTCCCGTAGGACGTGATTTACAATAGGGCTGCGGTGAAAATATCCAACAATTTTTGCACTTTCCCCAACAACCTTGAAGCACGGTCCACCCCCAAACCCTTCTGTGAGACTAGGTTGAGCGTATTTGCGAAGCAGGTAATGTGCGGACTGAACTGGGCTTCTGCACCGGCCACAATCATGTTCCTGGCGTTATCTGTCACGATGGCAGGATTCTTGTCTGAGATTTTCCACTCTGTGCAGGCTTCACGTAGTAACGCGCCAATATTTTTACCAGTATGGGCTTCGTTTAAAACTCTGGTTTGCAGAACAAATGTCTTCATATTCCACTCCGGATCAATGTGATGAGAGGTAATTGTCACATACCCTTGATTTGAGCATGACGTCCAGCCATCCGTCGTCATCGCCACTCGTTCAGCTTGAGAAAGCGACAGCTTCACATCATTCTTAGTACTTTCGTACAATGCAGGAACAACCTTTTCTGAGAAGTGTGGTCGGCTCGGTACCGTGGCTCCAATGTTTGAATCATTTCACAGAACCCCGGATTTTCAACCACACTGTAGGGTCGCATGTCTTTACAGATAAACTTGGCAATTGTTACTGTGATGTTTTTCGCCCGAGCTGAGTTTCAGCCTAGTTTCTGACTAAACATGCTGGCGAGGCCTGAGGCTTCTGCAGCGCTGACGTTACCTTGCGCTGCTGCTGCAGCGGTAACGCTGCAAGAGGTGCCTGGACGGTCGTGTGAAATCCCATGGCGCCTTAGTAGGTGGTTGGAGAGATTAGTTGTGTTGCCGTGGTTTTTTACTTGGCTTTTACATATTCTACAAACAGCGACTGTCTTATTTAGAACATCTCCCTCTTTGAAAAAGCCAAAGTGTTTCTACACACTGGACCGAAATGGTGGCTTGAAAATTTCTTGCTCGCCGTCTCTTCTGCTATCCGCTATGCTGCATTGTTGTCGTTCTGAGATTCGCGCTGCTGCTGAAACAGGGAGATGGTGGACTTTTCTGATACTGTGGGGACTTATTGACACCCCAGGGACCCATTTTAGGGTTGAAAAACATGGAAAAGTCGATTTTTCATAATAGGGCCCCTTTAAGGTGGACTATTCTCCTTTAAGTTACAAGTGCATCCCTAGTCAAAGTGTTTGTACAGCAACTCCGCTGTCTGTAATACTGCAGTATGTAGTAAGTACAATACAGCACTTTGAACCAGGACCATTTGGGACGTTTGCCAAAAGGATGTGTCTTCATTTCTCCTGTGTTAGTTGCAAAAGAAATAGTTGCGTTTTGATTCCTTACTTAACATATTTGTATGTATGGATATGTGAGAGATAATACACAGAAAGTCAGATGTTGTCACAGATTGAGTCTGCATTTAATCAATCCCATGTTTGACGTGTTTCTCTGCTTTCTTTCCCCAGGTGAACCGTATGAGTTTATCCCCCTAGACTGGTTGAAGAAGTGGCTAGAAGACTCCACTGCCACAAAAGAGATAGACAACTCTCTCTTCCTTTGTTCTCATGGCAAACTGCATCCAGACAAGGTGGGAGATTCCAAGAGGGTTTCCCTGCAAGCTGCTGAGCTCCTCTATGAGCGCTACAGTGGAGGGCCAAGGATGGACGGTAAGTCTCATCTCAAATCATCAAGACTGTTAGTGCTTCCAGTTCATTAGTTACTCAGTAGTTATCACACTGATATCTATTCTTAAACTCTAAACCTTTCTAACCAAATATGTACGTGTAATCAATTTTGCGTAGTTTTAAACATGTTCATACAGTGCATCTAGAAAGTATTTATACCGCTTCACTTTTTTCCATATTTTGTTATGTTGCATCCTTATTCTAAAATCGTTTAAATAAATTGTCCCCCCTCATCAAGCAACACTTAATACACCATAATAGGGATGTCCTGATCCGATATTTGGATCGGATCGGCAAAAAATGCATATCGATATCGGATCGGCCTGCACGGGAAAATCCCGATCCGGACTCCCGATCCAGTTTTTTTTTCTTTTTTTCAAAACTCCGGTCCGTGTTTTCCAGCGCACCGATGTAGGTAATCCATTCCAGTTTTTTTTTTTTCGTTTTTCCCTAAAGTCCGGTCCGCGTTTTCCAGCACACCTAGCGCACACCTCGCCACCTGTCCAGCATCCACTAAACAACAACAAGACGGATTTGTGTGCATGTCCAGTGTTTCCCCTACCATTGTACAGGCCATAAAATCAATATGCCAAAAATGAGCCACCTATCAATTCATTCATAAATCAATAAACATTTACATTAGGAGCGCCTCCGCGCAGCACAGTAGACTTGCTCCACAAGACGCGCAGCCACAACAATCCTCGCCGCATGCTCCCGCTACGTGCTCCCGCTACGTGCTCCCGCTACGTGCTCCCGCTACGTGCTCCCGCTACGTGCTCCCGCTACGTTCTTCTTTGTGTACTTTACGCGATTGATGTTGTACTGATGCCGTTCTGCCTCGTTAAACCACCACAATGTCGCTTTCTACTTTGAAAACAGGGAGTTGACACTGTATTTTGATAAGCTGTTGCACTCTTCAGACTCGTGGTGTGAGCGGGACCGGTACCGGAACCGGAACGGCTTCCGCGCTGCCTGCTCGCACAGATCCGCTCGTGCGCACATGCGCTGATGCAGGTCGAGTTAAATATATGCACTCCTTCAAAACAACATCAAGCCATATTGTGTGTGTAGTATAAGGACGTGATGACGTGTGTACGGGCTGGAGCAGTGTGAATGCAAAGCAAGGGACACCCTGTGGGGGGAGGATTGTTTTTGATAAGATGTGGAACTCTGAGTTAACCTATTTCTACCTTAATTTCTATGAACTATTAGGCTGTTGAGTAAACCCATAACTTATATTTTACTTGATAAAGTATCTGTAGCTATTAATGTGATGCTCATCATTTTCAAGCCATATTTTTCCGGACCCTAATTTTGGATCATTTCCATCAACCAGCACCTTAATAAGTCACTCTCTCCTTGTGATCTTGAATACACTCTGGTTGAACAAAAATGTTGAATGCAAATATAATAATTGCAGAATTGCAGACTGCTTGCTGTGCCACCTGACTTAATACAACTGCACCAATACACCATCCCACGCATCTCGTCTGTTTAGGGTTTTTTCGGTGGGTACCACTGGGCCTGAAAAAAATTCTAGGGGAAAAACTGATGTCCCACTAAGAATTTAAAGTTATCGATAACAATGTCAGCTGTGTGGGATTATTTTACCCTAAAAGACGAAAAAGACAAAGAGGCGGAGTGCAATACTTGCCACAATAAAGTCAAGTGTGGTGGTAAAGCGGTAACATTGACTATTTATTATTTTGTCTATTTTGTGTTTATTTAACCCTGTTAAGAATAAACAGGTCAGCTTCTCATTACCAACCATTGTGGATTATTCAAACTAACCTAATTAAGTTGGCTAGTTGTTCTTAAGAGTAAAACCCTTTTCAACATGAGTCTGACAACAAAATAAGTAAATATCTTTAATCTTTAATACATGCTTGGATTGGCCGGTATCGGCCGATACTAAAAGCTACAATATCGGTATCGGAAAGTGCAAAAAGCTGGATCGGGACATCCCTACACCATAATGACAAAGCGGAAACAGAATTTTAGACAAATTAATTCAAAAGAAAAAACTAAAATATCACATTGACATAAGTATTCAGACCCTGGGGGCGCTAGTGCGCATGCGAAGGATGTAGACGTGTTTAGCTGGTGCTCCTCTCCGCGACTCGCAAAATCATCGTATACCGCATCTTTTTCGCTTATAACCCACAAGTGTGTGTGTATATATCTCGCTAAGAACGCTATCGAACTGAAAATCCAACATGCCGAAGCCAACCGCCTCCAACAAAGCCAAAACCACCGACAGCCAGGCTACCGGAGCTGGAGCTAAAGCTGGCATTGATAGCAACAGCCCTGCTAGCAATTCTCCAGTCAGGCCGGACATGTCTCCAGATAAAACGTATAATATGTGTAAGGAACTGTGCAAGGAGGTGTCAGAGTCAGTCCTACGCTGTATTAATGAACGTTTCGACGCCTTTGAAGCTAAGTTTCAGTCACTGGCAGCCTCACAGGCCGAACTACAAACCTGTGTGGCTAACCAAGAGCAAGCTGCTAGCAACCTTGACACCCGTATGCTGGTACTTGAGGCTAAGTGCACAGAGCTGGCGGGACGCAACACTCAGCTTCATACCAAGGTGCTTGACTTGGAGGCCCGTTCCCGGAGGCACAACATAAAGATTGTGGGGATACAAGAAGGTGAAGAGGAAGGCAGACCAACTAAATTCGTCTCCAGCCTACTCCCCAAACTGCTCGGGCACTTTCCGCATCCCATCAAAGTCGACCGGGCACACCGCTCCCTCCAGCCGAAACCTTCTGCCGGCTCCAAACCACGCACCATCCTGGCGCGCATCCACCACTTCCAGGAAAGGGAGCTGATTCTTCGCCTTGGCAGACAACAGTCCATGGAGTACAAGGGAGGCAAGGTCCTTATCTTCCCCGACTATACCTACGAGGTCATGGCCCAGCGTCGTGCCTTCAGAGAAGTTTTGCAGGCTCTGCGCGACGAAGGAATAAAACACACACTGCGGTACCCGGCCAAGCTTTATGTCTACACCCAAGACGGTGGAGCACCCAAGATCTTCACTGACCCTAAACAGGCGGCTAAGTCACTGGAAAGGAACAACGGACGAGAAGGGGAGTAGATCTACACACTGACTGTTTTCATTCAACTCACGAATGTGCTGAGGTGAGGCAACTATCTGTTCAAAGCAGCTGAACAGCTGCTGGCAGCACTGGGACCTCTTTACATAATCTTTATATAGGTTATGATACATCTGTTATTTACAATGGCCCGTTTTGAGCTATTGCCATGTCCACACAGTCCGAGGTGCTGATACTGTTTATTTTCATTGCTTCACTTGCTTTATATTGCGGTATGTTATAATTCATGTTATTATAATGTCGCAGGGAGGGGGCGAGTGGTAATATTCTAGTTATTTGCCCAGTAGCTCCTTTGAGACGAGTATGGGATGCTATGTGCCAAGTTCGGGCAGGCACACGGCGGGTCGAGAGGGGGGGAATGTTGTTGTTGTTTTCAGTTTGTTTTTTTTCCCTAGTCAGTGCTTTACTTTACTCTACTTGGATGTACAGGTCATATTTGTCTTATGGAAGGGGCAATATCTCTGTAAAATCATTTGCAATTGATGAACAGAGTCGTGAAATTTGTAAGCTTTAATGTAAATGGGTTAAACAGTCCTGTCAAACGGAAGAGAGTCCTAACACATTTGAACAAAATAAAAATAGATATTGCCTTTATACAGGAAACCCATCTGACATCACTGGAGCATAAAAAACTGAAAAGGGATTGCGGGATGAACCGAACGCTGGGTTAAAGCGCCCGATGCCGATGCTAATCAGACCCCAGAAAAGGTGTTGGTCGATATAGACAGCAGGACGGTGGCAATGGAAGTCGGAATCCGCTAAGGAGTGTGTAACAACTCACCTAGGGCATGTAATATCATCATCCTTTAACTCTAAAGCCCGAGGAGTGACTATCTTGATAAATAAGAACACCCCTGTTACAATTGGAGAAACTGTTGTCGATACATTGGGGAGATATGTTTTAGTGAATTGCCAGATTTTCTCAGAACCCTGGACTCTCTTAAATTTTTATGCACCGAATTATGTCGATGAGTCATTTGTCCAAGACATATTCTTGAAGGTGTCAGGAGGACAGCAAAACATCCTTGGTGGGGGTGACTTTAATTTCTGCCTGGATCCTGTTCTAGATAAGTCAGCCCTATCAGTATCCAAGTCGAAAGCTGCCAAAATTACCATAGAATTCATGAAGGAATTGAACTTAACTGATGTGTGGAGACAAATGCACCCTCAAACCCGAGATTATTCCTTTTATTCTGGTCGCCACAACTCTTTTACTCGGATTGATCTTTTCCTGTTGTCAACACAGCTGATTCACAGAGCAGTAGAATCTGAGTACCTATCTAGAACACTATCAGATCACTCACCTCTGACCCTATCCATTTATATGCCTGAAAAAGCTACTAATATTGTGGCGCCTCCGGGGTTACAGGGGCGGGGGTCAAAGCAGAAGCGGGTAGTCAGACGGTCCAGGGGTCGATCAGGGCGCGGGGTTCTCCTACGGAAACGGGTCATACACAGGGCTGTTACTTGTCTCTCTCTCTCTCTCTCAATCATCTCCTTACTCTCCACCTTGACGTGTTCTCCGCCGTCTCCTTTTATCCCCTCCTGTCATCTGGCGCTGATTTCCTCCCAGCCGTGTTCCTTCACGCCGGTGATGCTGATGGGCAATCGGAACTCCATACATGGTCCGCCGTCCGTTCACTGCGCTGTGCCTTGGAGGGATAGTGTGGTGGCAACAGCGCCGTGGCTGTCACATGCCACGGCGGTACATACACGTTATTTATTATGCGCCCAGGTTCCCTCCTCCTTACCTCTGTCCCGCGGGCGCCACAATATGTATAGGTGGCGCCTGAACCCTACTCTCCTCCAAAAGCCAGATTTTTGCAAATTCATAAGAGAACAGATTGGGCATTCTGTGAGACAAACTGTGCTTCTTCTCCCAATAGTTTTATATTATGGGACACACTTAAAGCCTTTTTAAGGGGACAAATAATCTCTTATACCAAAGGTATCAAAAATAAATACATGGCAGAAATAGAAGAATTGGAAACAGACATTTGGAAACTGGAAAAGGAGTTTCAACAATCAAGGTCTAAAGATGTACACCAGTTATTGATAAATAAAAAGCTTAGATACAATACTTTGTATACTTATAAAATTGAGAAAAATATTTTGAGAAGCAAGCAAAGTTTTGTCTTGGCAACTAAGAAAAGAAGAAAGTTCTAGGACGATTAACTCAATCCAAACTGAAACAGGCTCTGTATCATATAACCCAACAGAAATTAATGATACATTTAAACAGTTTTACACAAATTTGTACACATCAGAACCACCAGAAAATTTGAGTAATATTGATGAATTTTTGTCCTGTGTGTGTTTGTTCAGGATTTACTCCTCCCACTTATTATGGACGTCATCAATTTAGCCTCTAAGACCCAGACACTCCCTGAATCATTCTCTACTGCCATAATCACTGTGATCCACAAAAAAAATAGAGATCCATTGAAATGCTCTTCCTACCGGCCAATTTCATTGTTAAATACAGATTATAAATTGATTTCCAAGGCTATGGCTAACAGACTTGGCCAATACCTGCCACAACTAATAAATCCAGACCAGTGTGGCTTTATTTCAAAGCGCTCCTCAGCAAACAACCTATGTAGGCTTAGATGCTGAGAAAGCCTTTGATAGGTTAGAGTGGCCGTATTTATTTAAAGTGTTGGCCAAGTTTGGGTTCGGCCCATTATTTATTAGTTGGGTTCAAACTCTACCATAAACCCCAGGCAAAAATCAGCACCAATGGACAGATTTCTTGTACATTCCCTTTAAGTAGATCAAGTCGACAGGAATGCCCTCTGTCTCCCGCACTTTTTGTTCTTGCAATTGAGCCCTTAGCTGAAGCAATTAGACAAGATCCTGATATAAAGGGTTTTCAGGTGGGTCAAGAAGTTCATAAAATGAATCTTCTGGCAGACGACATCATTTTGTACATAAAAGACCCTAGCAATTCTCTTCCCAAATTACAAACTGTATTGAAAACTTCTGGTAGTATTTCAGGTTATAAGGTGAATTTGGAAAAAAGTGAAATTATGCCATTGACAAATTTTGATCACTCCGAGCTCCAGCGCACAAGTCCGTTTAGATGGCCTACAGACGGTATAAAATACCTTGGGATATTTGTAGACAACAACCTTAAAAACTTGTACAAATTGAATTATCTCCCACTGCTCAGTAAAATCAAAGATGATTTACATAGATGGATGGGCTTGCCTCTCACCTTGATTGGTAGAGTCAATTGTATTAAAATGAATATACAACCAAGATTGCAATATTTGTTTCAATCTCTGCCCATTCCACTGCCACAGTCCTTTTTCAAAGCTCTCAATAGACATGTCAGACAATTTTTATGAAATTGTAAAGTACCCCGGATATCCATGGGAAAGCTAACATGGGACTATGGTTCATGGGGACTTCGACTACCAAGTTTTAAAAACTATTACTTGGCAGCTCAAATGAGGTTCATCTCTTCCTTTTTTGAGAGCAGTGACGCCCCCTCTTGGACTCAAATCGGACTACACCCCCTGAAAGAAAAGGTCCATAGTGACTTCATTTGTAAGCATAACTCTGGAACTGTAAACAAAAGGACAGATAACCCTATATTGAGGCATCTGATAAAAATTTGGTATGAGGCTCACAAAAGTCTTGGATTGAAGGTGGGACTGTCACCTAAAACACCTTTAAAGCAAAATGATCTTATACCCATGACTCTTGATAATAAGATTCTGGACACGTGGCATCATAAAGGAATCCAACACTTGGAGGACTGCTTCGATAAAAGACTTTTTATGCCATTTGAACACCTGAAGAGGAGATATAACTTGTCTAATCAAACTTTTTTCTGTTATCTTCAACTAAGATCTTTTCTGAGGGCTAATTTGGGTTCTGAAATGATTTTACCTGTCATGAATGATGTTGAAAAACTTCTTCTTGAGGGTAACAAATACAAATTTATTTCCAAAATGTATCGCCTGTTGTTGAATGAGGGCCCCAAACCAGGAATACATAAGTCTAGAATGAAATGGGAGTCAGATCTCAATGTTACAATTGATGAACAGTTGTGGACAGATTTGTGTCAGAACAGCATGTCAACTATTATCAATGCCCGGTATAGATTGATTAATTATAATATTCTACATCAACTATACCTAACCCCAGAAATATTGCATTCATTCAAATCTAACTTGTCAGACATGTGTTTCAGATGTGATACTGAAGTTGGCTCTTTTCTGCACTGTACCTGGCTGTGTGTGAAAGTAAGGCCTTTCTGGCATGATATATGCTCTACTTTAACCAAGATCACAGGGGTTAATGTTCCAATGGACCCAGAACTCTGTTTATTAGGAAACTTCACAAGTATACGCAGTTCTATGAACAAAGCACAACTCAAATTCATGGAAATTGCCCTATGTGTTGCTAAGAAGTGTATCGCAGTATCATGGAAATCTGATTCCCCTCCTCTTATTGATAGGTGGTTTTCTGAGATGAATAGTTGCATGCCCCTGGAAAAAATCACTTATTGTCTTAGAAAACGATATAACGCCTTTTTGAAAATATGGCAGCCATACCTAGACCATATCGGTACATCTGTATCACCAAGTACTTAGTCGTTTGTATTGACCTTGCACACTGACTCCTTTTTTTTTTTTTTTCTTATGTTATGTCTTTATACTGTTGGTATACAGATGTTTGTTTGTATATTGCATTTATATATATAAAACTGGAAATAAAATATTACAAAAAAAGTATTCAGACCCTTTTCTATGACACTTGAAATTAATGTAAATGATTAAAACATACTGCTGCAACATAACAAAATGGGAAACAAAGTGAAGGGGTCTGAATACTTTCTGAAGGTGTTTTCACACTAAAATGAAGTTTGTGGCGAAGATGAACCCAGTTGTTTGAAGGAGATGTTTTCACGTAAATATAAAATAATTATTTTTAAGGTAATGAATGAGAAAAGGCTTGTTGAGCTGAAACGGACCAAGTGTGAAAACGCCCTAAGAGGACACGGTTTGGTTTGTTTAAAGAGGACTATATGTGAAAAACACCCTGAATGCACTGTAGTTGTATGAGGTGTGCTTGAGACTTCTCCTCCTTGGAAGGTGCTCCGAGAACAATTTGCTTTACCATTGCATTGTGAACAAAACGTGCTTCGGGTTTTATTTGCCCTCTGCCGTTATTATGAGGTATTTTAGTATTTTACATTTTGATATGTTCAGGCTCTATTGCGTACCAAGTATAACTGGGTGAAAACGATACCATTACCATGATGTGTTCAAATGTAGTTTTGGAAAATTAGTTGGTTTTTTGGAGAGAGAAACTTGAATAAATCCAGTTGTTTGATGTTTTCACGCAAGTATTAAATAGATATTTAAGAGGGAATGATTGAGGAAAAAGCTCAGCTTTTTCTGTGGAAGATCATTGCACAGGAACTAGAGTAAACAGAAAAGGGACTGAAATGGAGTCCTGTTTCAAATTATCCGACAATGTGATCACAAATAGAACTGAGTCCCTTTTCTATTGGTCCACTTTAAGCGGACTGAAGTTGGGTCCTTTAAACAAGGACTAAATTTGAAAACATCCTTATGTGAGCCTGTATTATAGCACTTTGCATGTTTTGGAACATTGAATAGAACAGGTTGCTTGCACTTGAAGTTTGTGTACTATTAAAAGCCTATCCAATTAATTCAGAGCCTACAAATCCCTTTTCTCATACTTTTTTTTACGTTTGCAGTCAGATAGAAACATTTTTACACATCCCATTTGTGTGTTTTCTTCAGGCTCCTCTCTGTGTAGAGAATGTGTTGGTCAGCGATGCAGAGTGCTGCGGCTGAAGAACCAGCTCAGTGAAGACTACAAGGAAGTCACCAACCTAGTCAAACGCACACTCAGGTAAAAGGCTTTTACGTAAAATGATGGCAGCAATATAGAGACCAAATCACGACCCTTCTGGTGGTCTCCATGGAACCTTATAACAAACAAATGTGTACGGTAATCAATGGCAAGAGACAGTTTTGATCCCATTTGAATTAGGAGGATGTAACGTCACTCACACTAACAACAGGTCTCTCTGTGTGTTGGGTACCAGGATGTAACGTTACTATAACAACAGGTCTCTCTGTGTGTTGGGTACCAGGATGTAACATTACTATAACAACAGGTCTCTCTCCTTCTTTCTCTTGTGTTGAGAGAGAATATACTGTTACATTTGTGATGCAACGTAGCTAGCTAACTAGCAAGCCCCGCTAACAGCCCTGTGGGTGATGAACATTGTGTGAACCGAGATAGAGAAGTCACTGAGCGTTTTCACATAACACTAAAGAATACTATGACAAACTGCAACATTCTGGTCTTGTAAACTGATCTTTTGAATGGACAAACATATTCATGGTACATTCAAATGGGATCAAAAACATTATTTGTCTCACCAGCTTGTCTCGTGGAGGACACCGGTAGGGGCGGGACATAGAGAGGCTTTTTTTTTACTGCTATCTTTCAATACAGATGGGTGTGTAGAACCTGCTGTGTACAGACATCTCTACCTTTAAAACAGAAACTTGGAATACTTTAACTTGAAGTCACAGATCATTTTGATCTCCCTTATTATCTAGGTTTTTGTCGTGAAATGAGGAGGTATCATGATAACTCCTCATATCAACTTCACCAGTCAGTTGTTCAGGAGCATCAGGAATAACTAGAAAGAGGGCGTCTGTCAGAAGTGCTCCACATTGCTGTTGCTCGCAACCAGTTAGGACATGGTGTCATGAACATGATGCGCAATTCTATTTAATTCTATTTAATTTATTCTATATTTTTGATGAATAAATGCTGGAATGGCCTTGAGGTCTAAAGGCAGGAACACACCGGCCCAACCGTTGGACGTCTGAAGCATTTGGAGAGGCTCGGATGAGGTCGGGAACACATGTTTGGTGTTTACAGCTGCGTCGGAAGCTTTCGGAGCCGCGCGGACGTTGTCTGATCAGACTGAGCATACGAAAGTCTGAGGAGGTGGGCTGTTGGGTATCCAATGGCGGTGTGTGGGCGGGGCGGAAGTGACGATGGTAAACGACTTCACCCACTTGGTGCGGTTGCTCCGTATTACTCGTTCCCTACTGAGACGACGTCTTCGTAAAATAATGAGCCCGAGAGCACACAACGCGAGTGTCACCCTAGCCAGAGTCATCTTTCCAGAAATGCCAAGTATTTAGTCCACAAAGGTCTTCTCGAGTCGAACGAATACTGAACCAAGACTGTGTCTGCATTGTTTTTATCTGCACTCCGTTCCGTCATTTCCTGTTTTCCTGTTTTGGAGTACTGGCACGAGACTAGCGCCACCCGCTGTTAAGGAGGCTTATTGCATCTCGCGCAAGCGCAGAACGTACACGCTGCTGTGTTGTCGGAAGCACGTCGAAGCGGTGTGCACAACGCAACTTTTCTGCCGAACGGGTCAGACGAGAGGCAACAGAGTGGGCGGAGAGTGGTCGGATAAGGCAGTTGGACGTCTGGGCGGTGTGTGGGGGCACTAATACAGACTTCCTATCCAATATAATAGTGGGTATTTCACACTGTTCGTCTCTCTCAGTGGTGAAGGCTACTGGGTTGGCAAAGCATCTCTGCGTAGCTGGAGGCAGTTGGCTTTAGAGCAGCTGGAGGAGGACGAACACGAAACCAAACACAGCAATGGCCAGACCAATGGACAGGGACCACACAACAACAGCAAAGGTAGGAGTAATGGACGGGAGCTTGTTTCTCCTCCTGTGTCTGCCTTCTAGTTTCTGTTTTAATCTGTCCTAGCCTAGTACAACATCTTTAACCAGCATCATTTCAGCTTGATTTTTGAAGTCTCTCTGGTTATATTGATGTTTGCTATGTATGTGTGTGTGTTTCATTCCATATTCTCAAACTACACATTTTACAGATTGAAAGAACGTTCACCATGAACCTTATTCCTTATTGATAATTATTAATTAATTATTAATTAATTAATTAACAACTAATTATAGTTATTATAATTTAAATTAATTTAAATGTTGGGTGATTATTTTATTACTTAAGTCAACTCACATGGATGGTGAATATTCTTGGTTGTTCGATTGTAGAGTTTGGCCCAGAGCTGTCAGAGGGCAACGAGGACGAGATGAAGACTTTCAATGAAGACATTGTCTGCTGTCACGGTACTGTCCTAGCATCCAGAATTATGTTTTTGACATGTTTTTAACAGTGATATTGTACAACTTTGAAAAAAAGAAATCACTAAGATGGTTTTCTGATATTAAGATTGATTGTAACCTCACTTAGACATGGGATGATATGAAAATGTCCTAATTATCCTTGTGATTCACGATATTATCCCCATAATTATTAAGATATGCTTAAACATACTGGGATCACTTCACATGTTGTTAATACAATACAATATATCTTTATTGCATCACAGATAAGACATATTTTTTAGTGAACATACTTTTCAATGGAATGCAATCAAATAATCTTAAATAGGATGATCATAAATTATTAGGTATCCTTACATAAATAAACAATACCATTTTTTACAATTTATTTATTTTTGTATCCTTTATTTTTTTTAAATAGGCTCTATTTATCATTTCCCGATCATTATAGTGAGCAAAACAGCTTTTCAAGTCACTTGTGACTCTATTTAGGATTATCTCGATAATGGAAATTTTTATGACTTCCTGTTTTTTATCCGGATAAGTAATAGAATCCTATATCGTCCCATCCCTATCAACCACATTATTATAGTTTAATCTTATATATGTTGGCTCTTGAATATCTGTTTGTTCCTCTGTAGGGGCTCTGAGTATTTTGGAGACTGAACGGAAGCTGGTGTCCTCTGAAGTGTGGACCAAGCTGAGGGAATACTTCCCCAAAGCCCCAGAATTTACCCAGATCCAAGAGTCCTGTCAGCAGTGCCTGGTAAGACAAAGACAGTGTGAGACAGTTTTTATAGGATTGTTCCATTTATTGAAGGTAAAGGGTTATTGCAAACCTATATCACCCATGTGAAAATGGTAATGCCCCCCTTAACCTAACAGCTGTTTGCACAACTGCAATCAAACATTTGCAGTAACAAGCAATGAGTGTTTTAGATAGGTGTGGAGGAATTTTGGCCCATTCCTCTTTGCACACAGTTCGACCCGTTTAAGGTCACACTGCAGCCATTCCAAAACCTTCAGTTTACATTTAGTTTTTTTGAGCCATCCAGAGGTGGACTTGCTTGTGTGCTTTTGATCATTATCCTGCTGCAGAACCCAACTGCACTTGAGCTTCACATCACAAACCGAGGACGGACATTTTCTTTCAGAGTTTTCTTGTAGAGCAGAATTCTTGGTTCCATTAATAATCATATAAAAGTTGTTCAGGTCCTGAAGCAGCAAAGCAGTCCCAGACCATCACACTTCCAACGGCATGTTTAACGGTTGGTATGATGATGTAACGGGACCCATGTCTTCCAAAAGGTTCCATCTTTGATTCATCAGTCCAAGATGTTTATGGTAAATGTGAGACGAGCCTTTGTGTTCTTCATGGACAGCAGTGGTTTTCATCTCACACCTCTCCCATGGCTGCCATCTTTGCCCCGTGTCCTTATTGGGAAATCATGAACACTGACCTTAACTGAGACAAGTGAGGCCGAGGACCTCGTGGATGAGTTGTGGATGTGATTTTGGTAGAGATTTGGTTGCCAGTCGGAAGGTTCACCATTGTTCTATGTTTTCTCAATTTGTTAATAATGAGGGTTGGGTATCGTTTGGGTTGTATCCGATACCTGTGCCTACTCAATACTTTTTAAACAGTTCCAGTGCTTAAAAAAACAAAACCGCAAAAAATAATACCCCTTTATTTCCAGGGCCAAATTAAACACAATATTACCTTAAATATTGAAACAATATAAATACAAGTAACATATGGTAATAATAAATAAAGCAATCAGATATAAGTACTGGAGATTAAGAGATTACTACCAGAGTAATCTAATCTCCATTTTCTCCTCCTAATGACCTAAACTAACAGTGCAACACCTTAAATATTAAAAAAGAAACATATATGAAACACAAATATTGCACAACAGTATTGCACATTTAAAGAAGCTTTTGTGACTGGAGAGGACACTTTACATTAGTTTTAGGACATAGCACACGTTGTCACACACACACTGTTGAATGGCAACGGTGTTTGCGAGCCTAATTATATGCCAGGTTTGCGGTTGGCATTAAATAACTGGATTTAGCCAAAGAGGAAAGGCTGCTGTGAGTACTGTGACTGTCATCATCATCCTCTATGATGTACACCACCACACCAGCAGGGCTGGGAGTTGGCTTTTAAATAAATACCGTGAGTCGTCAGATGTTTACTTAAATTTGACGTATTACCTCTTTTGCACGATATATTTTTATTGCATCTGTTGCATATCGCAGAGTCTGAATTCTTGGATGTGAAATGTAGCCAAACCTTGGATCGTTATGTCTTCGGCATCTTCATTGATCCTCTCACTATCAGTTCTGATGATCTGATCTGAAGTGTGCAGCGTAGCGGCACTGACGTCACACAAGTTGACGCCGCGACACCAGGGTGCGTTTAAAAAAGTCAGGCATCGAAACGAGGCACCGAAATTTACGTTCTTATTCGATCTCGTTACTACCGCTTACGTTGGAAGCGGTGCTCAACCCTATTAATAATGGCTCTCACTGGTTCGCTGGAGTCCCAGAGCGTTAGAAGTGTAACTCTTTCCAGACTGATGAATGACAATGATTTCTTTCCTCATTTGTACTGGTTTCCACTGGTGGGGGTTTTATGGGGTCAAAAAACCCTTTCAGGCAGAGGTGACTCTTTTGGAGCCCCATATTTGGACCCCCAAATGACCATGTGGGCACTTGATGATCCTAATGGGATTTATACCAGATAAAGATACATATTTGTTCTTTCTTTTAATTAAATAAAACCTTTGACTATAAAATGCCAACAAATGAATGCGAAATTCCAATGTGTCAAAAGGGGCGTGGCACTTGAAATTCAAATGGACGCCGTGGGCAAACCATTTGAGATATCGACCTGAAACTTCAGATTCCCTCGTTTGGTAACATAAGGCATATTTTCACCCCTTTTCAGCAACATCCGAGAGGTACCATGTACATGGTACCCCGATATTGGCTGTTTTCACATGGAATCACCCTATTTTAAGTTCCGTGTCATTTATTACTCTGCTGCTTTACCTGATGTTTTAGATGATTGCCTTGGTGTTATTTCAGTATCTGTATTGAGATATTTTTTAGGCAAGGTATTGTATCAAAGTCACAACTTTGGTATTGTGACAACACTAACCCAAATTGATGAAAGCTATAGTCCGACAGCAGGCACACCGAGTCATGACATCCACAGTTAGTTGATGCATCTTAATAAAATTGTGGAATTCAATGTCCTTGTTGTGTGTCCAGACATTAGAGCAGGAGGAAAAGGACAATGAGGCGGTGAGTAAGATGATGGCCCTGGACCAGAAGAACCAACTGCTCAACCTCTTCCATGAGAAGAACCGGCCAACACTCGCCAAATGGCCTCAGGTAGACGCAAAGATCTTCTGGGGAGAACATTAAATTAAATCATACAAATATCATGGCAGATAATTACTGTCCTCTCGTCTGCTTCTCCAGGACTCGGATGTACTTTACATAGTCCCTCTATTTTTTGTGGATGAGTGGAGAAAATTCATCAGGTATGTTTGTTTCAAAAAAACAAATGAAATGAACAAAATAATATTGTTGAAATAATGTTTGACCCTATGCACTCAGTAACAAAAAATGAGATTGGGTTTGGCAAGTCGACCAAATGTAAGTTTTTCTGTGATCTTCTTGTAGGAGACCCACTAAATCCTCTCCGGTGTCTAATGTGGGAAACACTCTGCTCCTCTGTCCACACGGAGGCTTCATGTTCACCTACGACTCCCTCATCAACGGAGATGCACAACAGTGAGTTCTGCTTATTTATACCACCCACAAAACATTTCAGATAAATTGTGTTTCCGTGAGAATTATACTTTTGACCAGATGAAGAATAACTTGATCAGCAATTATACTTCACTGTCCATATATTAAAATAAATCAAATTAGAACAGAGGTATCCACTCAATATTCTCACATTTGACCCCAAGCCCAGTGTCTCATCAGCCCCAAGGTTTCTGAATTTGACCTCAATCGTCCAATAATGGACAAGTCTCTAGTTAAAATAATATTAACAACAGGTGAAAGAATATTCAGATGCCATTGTTCAGTAAGCTGTTAAACTCACACAATCACACTGTGGTGTGTGCAAATGGTGGGTCTTGTCTTGCAGTAGTACACGGTAGTTTCCCAACATATAATCCACAAGTTGTTTGTTGGAGAGTCTTCATCTGTCCTCCCACACCATGCTCCTTCACGCAACTTCCCCCTGCCCCTTTTAATACACATGAGGAAATTAAAAACAATAATAAGTATGGTGTAATGGTTAGCACTAACACCTCACAGCAAGAGGGTCCCGGCTTCTCTACGGTACTCTGGCTCCCTCCCACAGTCCAAAGACATGCTTGTTATCGGTTTATTCATGAATTAAGTCCTGTTGGTGTGAGTGTGGGTAGTTGTTTGTCTGTGTCGACCCTGTGATAGTCTGGAGACTGTCCAGGTGTATCCTGATTTCACCTTATGTCAGCTGGGATCGGCTCCAGCCCCCCACCACCCTGAAGAGGATAGATGGTTACAGATGATGGATGGATAATAAAAGTCTATATTCATGACTCACATTTAACTTCCAGGCCTCTGACAAAGGTAGACCTGGCTACGGCCCGGCAGGTTGTTGGACTTTCCCAGGACACATGGACCGACACACGGAGCCCTGATATCCTGAAGCATTGTGTTGCTTATTGAACACTGCTGTGGTCTCATGTTGTGCTATTTGTCCTGCACAGTGTAGCTGTGCTCTGGCCCAGTGAATGGGAAGTGATCAGCAGACTCTTCATTGTGGACCAGCCAATCTCCATCCACTGCTTCAAACAGACCACACTAAATGGGCCCACCATGCAGTACACTACTCAGCCTGGTAAGAGCACACATTTAGGGAAAACAGCTCACATATCATCTGCTCAGCTTTAAAATGTTAATTCTAATGCACTTTTGTTCATACACTTGAATATCAAACACTGTTCACAGCTGTTCTAAAGGATTCAAATTATTCATTTTGTAATGCTGTGTTCACACCAAACGCAAAGCAAATTTTTCATGTGGCATGGTTGCATAGTAATTTCAAAGACGTTAGTTAATTAGTTCCAAATTTGCAATGGGTGGCACAAATGATGCAAGAGAAATTCATACCATGCTGTGTCTTGAATGCCTATCAGTGTTGAGATTGTCCTCCTGTCATCTTGATGTTGTCTTCTCCTGGTTCTGTGGTCCCCCAGAGGTCTAGATAGTAGCTCACATTAGTCCAGAGACCAGACCAGACTATGTGGAGAAACCAGAGACTGTCTGTGGTCCCCCAGAGGTCTAGATAGTAGCTCACATTAGTCCAGAGACCAGACCAGACTATGTGGAGAAACCAGAGACTGTCTGTGGTCCAAACAACAAGGTGTCTGTTGTATTTATTGTCAAGATGACCTTATTTGGAGTGTTGATGGAGCAGCTGCAATTCAATTCAATTCAATTTTATTTATAGTGTCAAATCACAACAGAGTCATCTCAGGACACTTAACACATTGAGCAGGACTAGAATACGCTCAAAATTTCAAGAGTCAACACAATTTCAAAGTCCCAACATCACCCAGGGGCAAGCGTTACAGCGACAGTGGCGAGAAAAAACTGCCTTAATAGGCTTTTAGGCAGAAATCTCATGCAGCCCAGGCCCTTGGGTTCCAACTGCATTTGGTGTTGGTAGTATGGTAGTGGTAGCATTAACAGTAGTGGTGGTATTAACAGTAACAATAGTATCAACAGTAGTAGTCCATGGCAGCAGGCACAGCCACGCCGAGATGGATCCATCCCAGCCACGTCACCGTAGACCAGGAAGCAGGAGTGGTTGAGCAGTCACACAGCAGGCAGGTGGAGCTATCATGTGTTTTTTCCAGCGTCAGGCCAGTTAGCAGTCTGCATCGGCCAGGACCTCAGTGGACTCTGCTGGACCAGAAAGCATAGCCAGACTCCCGGGAGTGATCCCGGGAGTAGTCAAGTTAGTGACAGTAGAGATGTCAATTACTTTAATTAAAAATACTGGCAGTAAGAGGCAAACAAGACCACAACATCGGTGCAGTCCGGATCAGGTTCCACCACAGTCCAGGGAGACCTGCTAGGCAAGAGAGCACAGGGACTCCGGGGGAACATACAGAGAGAGAGAGAGAGAGAGAGAGAGAGAGAGAGAGAGAGAGAGAGAGGCTCAGTGTGTCACTATAGTCCCCCAGCAGTCTAGGCCTATAGCAGCTTAACCAAGAGCTGGCTCAGGGCAAACCTGGGCCAGCCCTAACTATAAGCGGTGTCAAAGAGAAAGGTTTTAAGCCTACTCTTAAATGTGGGAACAGTGTCTGCCTCAGGAACCAGAACCGGAAGACGGTTCCACAGAAGAGGAGCTTGATGGCTGAAGGCTCTGGCCCCTGCTCTAATTTTGGAGACTTTAGGAACTACAAGTAACCCTTTATTCTGAGAGCGTAGTGCTCTAGCAGGACAGTAGGGTTTAATGAGCTCTTTAAGATAAGATGGTGCCTGTCCATTAAGAGCCTTGTAAGTGAGGAGAAGGATTTTAAATTCTATTCTGGATTTTACTGGGAGCCAGTGCAGAGAAGCTAATACAGGAGAAATGTGATCCCTTCTTCTGGTTTTAGTCAGAACACGAGCTGCATCATTCTGGACCAGCTGGAGAGATTTAAGAGATTTATTAGAGCAGCCTGATAATAAAGAATTACAATAGTCCAGCCTTGAGGTAACAAATGCATGGACGAGTTTTTCTGCATCCTTTTGAGACAGCATTGGCCTAATTTTAGTAATGTTACGCAGGTGAAAGTAGGGTGTTCTCGTGGTTTGTTTAATATGCGAGTCAAAGGACAGGTCCTGATCAAAGATAACTCCAAGGTTTCTTACAGTAGCATTTGAGGCAATGGCAATCCCATCAATAGTCGCTATATCTTTAGACAGCGAGCTTCGGAGGAGTTTAGGCCCAAGTACAATAACTTCCGTTTTATCGGAGTTTAACATCAGGAAATTGCAGGTCATCCAGGATTTGATGTCATCAACACAAGCCTGGAGTTTAACTAGCTGATTGGTTTCTTCAGGCTTGATCGATAGATATAACTGAGTATCATCAGCATAGCAATGGAAGTTTATAGAGTGTCCTCTAATAATGTTGCCTAAAGGAAGCATATATAAGTTGAAAAGAATTGGTCCGAGCACAGAACCTTGAGGAACACCGTATTTAACTTCAGTGTGCCTGGAGGATTTTTCATTGACATGCACAAACTGAGATCGATTGGATAAATAGGACTTAAACCAGCTTAATGCTGTTCCTGTGATGCCAATTAATTTTTCCAGTCTACATATTAGAATCTCATGGTTAATGGTGTCAAATGCAGCACTAAGATCTAGCAGAACAAGTACAGAAACCAGTCCTTTGTCAGAAGCAATAAGAAGGTCATTTGTAATTTTCACCAGAGCTGTCTCTGTACTATGATGTACTCTAAATCCTGACTGGAAATCCTCAAGTAGACTGTTATTGTTGAGAAAGTCACACAGCTGATTGGCGACTACTTTCTCAAGGATCTTAGAGAGAAAAGGAAGATTTGATATCGGTCTGTAGTTTGCTAAAACCCCTGGATCTAGAGTAGGCTTCTTTAGGAGAGGTTTAATTACAGCTATTTTAAATGACTGTGGCACATAGCCTGTTAATAAAGACACATTGATCATATCTAATAGCGACGCGCTAACTAAGGGTAAGACTTCTTTCAGTAGCCTGGTTGGTATCGGGTCTAGTAGACAGGTTGAAGGTTTAGAAGAAGAGATCATTGACGTTAGTTGGTTTAGGTTGATTGGAGAAAAGCAGTCTAAATATATATCAGGTCTTAATGCTAGTTCTAAAACTCCTGAGTTTGAGGGTAATGCGGTTCCAATTGAAGGCAAGATGCAAGTAATTTTGTCGCGGATTGCTAGAATTTTATCATTAAAAAAGTTCATAAAGTCGTTACTACTAAGATCTCTAGGAATGCATGGCTCAGTAGAGCTGTGACTCTTTGTCAGCCTGGCTACAGTACTGAAAAGAAATCTAGGGTTGTTTTTATTTTCCTCTATTAAAGATGAGTAGTAGGCTGCTCTGGCATTACGGAGAGCCTTCTTATATATTTTAAGACAGTCCTGCCAAACTAGGCGTGATTCTTCCAGTTTGGTGGAGCGCCAGATGGTTTCAAGTTTACGCAATTTTTGTTTTAATTTACGAGTTTGGGAGTTATACCAGGGAGCTAACTTCCTATGCTTTATAGTTTTCTGTTTTAGCGGAGCAACAGAGTCGAGAGTCGTTCGCAGTAGGCTACCAGATTCATCTATAAGAGAATCGATCTGGGAGGGACTAAGATTAACATAGTAGTCCTCCGTTTCATAGAGACATGGAAGTGAACTCAAGACTGGCGGAATTACTTCCTTAAACTTAGCTACTGCTCTATCCGATAGACACCGAGAGTAGTAGCTTTTTCCTAGAGGAGCGAAGTCCAGCAGCAGGAATTCAAAGGTTATCAAGTAATGGTCAGATAAAGAAGAATTTTGAGGAAAGACTATTACATTTTCGATTTCAACGCCATAAGATAAGACGAGGTCGAGAGTGTGGCTATGACAGTGAGTTGGTTTCTGTACACTCTGACTGAAGCCAATAGAATCTATTAAGGAAGTAAATGCTACACTAAGGCTGTCATTTACAATGTCCACATGGACATTAAAATCCCCCACAATAATTACTTTATCTGATTTAAGGACTAAGCTTGATAGCAACTCAGATAATTCAGATAAGAATTCAGAGTATGGACCAGGAGCACGATACACAATAACAAACAGAATTGGCTGCATTGTTTTCCAGTTTGGGTGCGAAAGGCTGAGAATCAGACTCTCAAATGAGTTATAATTTAGTTTTGGCTTAGGATTGATTGACAGGTTTGAATCAAAAATGGCTGCAACTCCTCCTCCACGTCTGCTGCCTCGAGATATATGAGTATTAATATGGCTGGGAGGACTAGCTTCGTTTAAGCAAACATAGTCTTCCTGACGCAGCCAGGTTTCAGTCAGGCAGAATAAATCAATATGATTATCTGATATTCTGATATTCTGATGCAATGTTAGCATAGCATAGCACCCATCAACCAGACTCCATTCAGAAAACAAGCATTTGTAGTTTGTAGTTTGCTTTGTTTTTTCAGCATCCTTTTTGATCAATTTATTGCTATTAAATCACAACTTAATAGTTTATTTTGGGTTCATCCAGCTGTGGTAAACCACTGTGTCTATTCAGTGAATCCAGCTTGGTGGAATTCACTGAGCACCTCTGGGTGATGTCATGAACTCCTGGTGGATCTGGTACTTAAACATGCACAGAGCAACATTAGTGGTTATTTCAGCTGTGATGGATGTGTCTACATGGAGGTAAGCCCCGCCTCCTCTCTGGCACGTCCTGCGCTAGTGGACGCGAATTAACGTAAATGATTCCGTGGTCAAACTCGGGTGAGCAACGCAGTGTTAAAATTTGCTTCACGTTTGGTGTGATCATAACACCTCTTTAGTTTGATATGTTAGGTGTTAGGTGGAGGGCTGCTTGACCTGCTGGTCAATACCCTTAGTTTTGATGTGGGTGGGTGTTTATATGTTCAGATATCTGTTGGGAGTGCAGAGAGAGCTTCCTCTTCCAGCAGCAAAGGGACCTCAGAGAGTATACCCAAGCTACCATCTACATCCGCAAAGTCGTCGAAGACCAGAGGGTATGAAAGCAAGTCGTCCAAACAGTGACAACTGTATATTTTCACATAAAGTCTAAAATGTGATCCATAGAATTACAATGGTTGTCTTTTGCATAGATGATAAAGGAGGCGGCTCCGGAGCTGAACGCCAGCAGCTCTGAGGCAGAGGAGGAGAAGGAAGAGCAACCGAAGGTGGATGGAGAGAAAGACCCAGACTTCAGTCAGGTAAGTTCGTTACTACACTGTAGCTACAGTCATAGTAGAGCGTATAATATTTGTTCAAAAAGGAGTTCGGCACAGTGCTCACTCCGCATGAAATGCACCAGGGCTTTATTACATTTATGTTTAATTCCTTAACGATAGCCAGTCGTCATTAGGAGTTGGAGTGAAATAAGCAGTAGAAGTAAAAGTAGCACAATCCACACAGGCACGCTTGAGTTTGATCGTTTTGTCTTTCTTTTTGTCAAACTTCTTTCTTGGTACTGTCTTGAAAGTTTAGCCACTTTGTATGGAAAGATGAGGAATAGAGACGTTGTCAGCTCCAACGGCTTTTAACAACAGATCATAATACTTTCTTTCAGTCACAAGATGGTGCCAAGCGGCTAAAGATGAATGACTGCAGCTCAGCTTTGGTAGCTGCGGTTCCTGTGAGCAACATGACCAAACTGGGTGGAATCAGGAGAAGCACCAGGCACAGGAAACTCCGGGGAGAGAAAGCACTCATAGTTTCAGCCAATCAGACGCTTAAAGAGCTAAAGATACAGGTGAGAGCTCCCAATGAAAGAATGGGCTGAGTGAGGTTTCTCATAGTATGGGTAATCCTACAAAAGGTCAACCAGAACTATTTGTAATGGATTTTTTGTGATGTGTCTTCTGGTATCTTTGCTGTGCTTCCCACCCTGTAGATTATGCACGCCTTCTCTGTGGCTCCGTTTGACCAGAACCTCTCCATCGATGGGAAAAGTCTGACAGACGACTCGGCCACGCTAGGTAGCCTGGGCGTCATCCCCGAAAGTATCATCTGCCTAAAGGTACTTCGATTTTTACATAGAAATCTTCATCACTGCAGCTTAAATCTCACCTCCCATCAGGCGATCTTAATGGTGAATAAAGACATTTTTGATTAAAAAAAATTGTTTCCTTATAGGCTGATGAGCCAATAGCAGACTACGCTGCAATGGATGATGTCTATCAAGGTAAGTTGCATTATTTTCACGACCCTTTAGGGATGTACTTGTACCTCTTGTTTTCAGACCAAGTACTAGGCTTGGGCCGGTTTAAACATCTTCAAACCGGTCCAATACAAAGCCAAAGACCAGACTGAACTGGTGATACCGACTAGGCATCACACTTGCCACAGCAGACCCTCCTGAGTGATAATTTTTTTTTTTTACACTGAAGATTGCGGCGTAATCACAGAAGGGAGAGTCAAAAATATGCAGCGATCGTAGGTTTATAAATAACTTTGCTTGAATGAAAGACACGTTGATTTAGTGCCGTGACGCCGTCGGCACAGGTCAGACAAATGCCGGTTCAACCGGTTTGTGCATAAATTAAACCGGTTTTAGCCCCTACACCGAACCGGACCGGTGAAACCGGAAATCGGCTCAACCCTACCAAGTACAGTAACTTCCGTTTTAGTTCTTGGCGATACCAAGAACTAACATGAGTACTTCATAATACATTATCAGACTACATACTGGTAACAGTATTGGTACATTGTATTGCATTTACTTTGTTTGGGGGGAAAAGCAAAATTCTAATGTTTCTCATCTTCTTCTTTTACAGTGAGAATGCCTGAAGAGGGATTTAAAGGTGAGCATATTTTACTTACTTTTGTCCCATCACAGAATTTATAATAATGTAGTTTTGTCAAGGATTTGACCTTATGTTTAGGGCTTGGTGTCTGGCACTGACCGAATTTAACGGGCCTACCCAGTATCTAATTTTTTTAAGGTCAGTGCTTCACGATAGTTGTGTCATAGCCTTCGAAGCAGAGAAAAAAAGAGAAACATTAACCTGCTAGCAACCAATCAGCAATCAGAAACATTTTTACACATGATCTGAACTTTCATCTATCTTCCTGCACCAATGATAACATTTCACACAATCATTTATATGATCTGCTCTTACATTTTCACCAAGCGAGGTGGAGATTTTACACACACACGCTAGACATTAGACTTTAGATTCAGTGTTTTTATCTGAGCGACCAGTGAACATTCAGTGGAAATAGATCCTCACTGTTCTCTGTGAATTTTGCAGGAAGTGATGTAATGTAGTGTTGAGTGAGTGCTGCACCAGACTCCATTTAAGAAAAACAGTCTTTTATATGCTAGATGGCTTGTCAGCAATGACGGCAACGGTCCTGAACCAGTTTTAAAAGTGAGGTATTTTCTTTTTTAAATAAGTGCTCTTATTTAGAAAATACACTGATAATAAATATTTGGAAAATCAACTGATAAATATTTAAAGAACGTGGAAAGAATTAAATTACAGACCAGCGTTTGGTGGGGTGGTGGAATGAGTGTTTCATTTATTTTATTCATTGCCATTCACAGTGACAGATGGTTTATTATCAACTGTCATTTTACGTTTACATTAACTATTTTACATATAGTC
Organism: Chelidonichthys spinosus; assembly: GCA_029853015.1. Lineage (NCBI taxonomy): Eukaryota > Metazoa > Chordata > Actinopteri > Perciformes > Triglidae > Chelidonichthys > Chelidonichthys spinosus. Next base: position 28,835,083 of record CM056822.1, on the reverse strand, counting down.
GAGAAATGAGCTGTATTCATTTATAGAAACATAGTTGGACTACTAATTAGGCTATGAGGTTTTTATTCACAAACATTATTGGGGACATTATTAAATTTGTACTACTTGGTATTGAAGTCAAATATTTTTTTTAATGCTGACCAACTTGTTTCCATGTTCCAGAGTTTTGATAAAACAAGCACTGAAAGTGCACCAGATGTTGAAGCTGATTACTCATTATTTAGTAGAAGGAAAGTGTGTTTTGCTATTTGATCTAATAATTCCTGTTCCTCACTGCAGGCACTGGGCTTCTCGGGCACTGAGGAAAGCTGTCCTGTAGCTATGCTTGAATTTGTCATGTGTCCATATATAAATAAGTGCTTTAATTTGATTTGTATGTCTTGAGTAGGCTTTCTTTAATAAAACTGTGACTTTGTTGCAAAGCTGCTGTTTTTCTCTGCGTAAGGATAGCTGGCCTTTGATATTTAAAATTCCTAATCATTCTGAAGGACTGTGTGGTAGTGCTTCTACCTTATTAATAGATCCTGCTTGAGGAAGCTATAAAGGAAGTTCCACTGTTGATCAAGAAAACGCCCTTTGTTTTTGACTGTTAAATAATGGTGGAAAAAATGTTTTCTTTCTGTTACGTTGAAGCTTTTGAAGCTGTCTTCTCACTGCAGTTTTCAGGTTTGTCAAGAGTGCATGAGTAACTGTCAAGTATTACAAATATAACTGCTCTTAAATGTTAGAACATTTATTACCTCTACAGCAAATCTATATCCATATACCCCATGTGACATTTAGAGATACATAGCTACACAGTATGTATAGCAGCTGATCCTTGTAGGCGTTTCAGCACTGCAAAAACCTCGAGAGATAGAAATAAGAAATGGATTGCAAGCAGTTATATGTCCTGTTCTTTTCACTGTTATTTCTTATGGACAATAAAGTTATTTTCAAAGCACCCTGTCCAGACATGTTCATTATTTGAGTCAATAAATTGCTGAATAGAAGGTTGTATTGGTGATACACTGTTAATTAGAGTAACTCTGTGGCATTGGGATGATTTCAGTCCAGTGAAGACAAATACCCAATTCGACATCCACACCTATTGAGAACTATCACCTGTGTTCGTTGTCAGCCTGCCCAGACCATAACCCCACCGCCACCATGGATTATTCTATCCACAATGCCAGACACCATCGAAGGTGAGCAATTTGCACTCTCAAGTGGGACAAATCAGGGCTGTAGTGGAGGCTAAATGCACATAAACGCACGATTACGCAACTCTGGAATTTTGGAAATGGCGTTTAAGCACCTGTAAATGAGTTTATCCACGTTTACGTTTACATGCTGTTTTGTAGCCGAGCAGCTGCATCCAAGCCATACATCTGCAAGTGCAATGCAAAGCGTCGGATGCAGTGGTGTAAAGCAGAATAGTGTATCAATATAGTGTATCTGCTTTATTTCGATAAGAACATGTTTAAAAGTTTCTGGTTTATTACAGTCGGGCATAGTCCCGTAGGGTGCTCGCCTAATATAGACTACTCACAAAAAGTTAGGGATATTTGGCTTTCAGGTGAAATTTCAGTATTAACTTAAAATGCAGAATAACCTTTCAGGTTAACTTAATTTGACCTTCTCTAAACTTTTGAATGTCTAACTGTTTAATGTTTCAGTATTTTTTGCACAAATGGCTGAATGGCAAATTTCACAAAAACGGTTTGATCCTTGAATCGACCAATCAATGTCCTGGTTCAATTATAATTGGTATTTAAACAGTCCTCTTCATCATCATGAGACCAAAGGGTATTCCACCAAACTCGCTAATCAAGGCGGCGCTTACCTGGTTAAGCCTGGTTAGAACTAACGCCAACTTCCACTTGTGGCTAAACCCATTCCATTAACGCATTTCAGCCGCGCCTTGTTGAGGCTAATTCAAGCCAGGTTAACGTTGGTGTGTGTTACGCACGTTCACGGGATATGAAGCCAGCCCAGAATCGTGAATGTCGAATCATCGAGAAAATGGCAGAAAAGACCAGAGCAAAAAATATTGATGGAACTGTACGAGGAGTACAAACCCATCATAACCAAAAAAGGGAATACTGTAGTGATAAATAATAATTGCGAGGCTGCTTGGGCAAGAATTGCCGAGCGATTAAATACGGAAGTACCGTTAAGAGTAACATGTTCTAATATAACACTAACAACAATTTCTTGAACGTGAGGATAGTGTGGAGATAACGCGCCGGCTGTGCACGCCGCAGGCCACGGTTCGAACTTTCTGAAAACTACTTTCTTTGGCCTGAACTCTCTTTCTCTCTTTTTTTTTATAGATAGGCCTAGTAAATGCATCTACATTTATCAACTCATTTATCTCAACAATTCAATGAACACATTCAATGAATCTATTAATGAACTCACCTGAAAGGAATTTATGTGGCTGACAATTGCTTGCAGCAATGCCTTTGTCATTGGGATCTATAACATGCTATTAATAATAACATCTTTATGCCTATCATGTTTTTGCAAGTTATATTTGGGTTCTGTGGAAATTGTATGACATATTTATCATAGTTAAAGTAAAATGTTGGTCTTATTCTCTGATCTAAAGACAATAATATATTATTAACATGAGATGTCCTCGCTGGGATGTGAACCGGGGATGCCCACGTTCAGGGACAGGAGCATCACCACTCACCCAAGGCTTTAGACATTGATATGGCCAGTCGGACTTAAAGAAAATAAACGATTTATTCATATTTTTTAAATTGCAAGTATGTATTCTTCGATGCTTGATGAAAATATAGTCTGTTTGTACTTCATATATGTAATTCTGGTCATTTTTGGTCTTTCACGTGACGAAATCACGAGGACTAGGCTTGGCGGAACTTTCTGCTGGTACAGTTGTTTCCGACAGACGGACTTCTCTGAAACCCCACTAAAGTAAGCCTGAGGTTAGCCTGCCCCGGGGCTAGTTTGGTCGGATAAATCCCCATGGTTACTTAGCGGAGAGTGCCTCAAGTCACGTTGATGGAACGCAACTCTCGCTAAAGGTAGTGAGGCGTATCGAAATTAGCCCGGCTTTGCGTTTAGCGAGTTTGATGGAATACCCCTCCGGTGTATTGGCTACACTTGTTGTCACAGCAACGACAAACATCCGGGTCAAGCTACGTGTTTACTTCCTCTATGACCTACCGCTAGCATAGCCAAACCACCCGATCAACAAACACCCATTCAATGACAATTTGGCCCATGTAAAATTAACCAACAATAACCATCAACAGCCATCACCCTAAGGACCTTAGCAAAGTGTTGTCACACGTTGGGATGGGTTAATTAGAAAGATAGAAGCGACATTCATGGGAAGTTAGCTAGCATAAATGCCTGTTGTTAGCATCGGCGTCTGTGGTTGTTGAGGTTGCTTGAAAAAAAAACAAAACACTATTTTTCCGACTTTTTTCTCGTAAATTTGCCTTTTTTTAAACTCGTAAATCTGCAAATTTCTTCTCGCAAATTTGCCACTTTTTAAACTCGTAAATCTGCTAGTTTTTTCTCGTAAATTTGCCACTTTAATCTCATAAATCTGCGACCTTTTTCTCGAAATATTACCCCCCCTCCCCCGGGTCCGTAATTTTTTTTTTTCATACTTGGCCCTAATATGCCGCCGTACTAATATGAGCAGGAACCCAAAGCAAGGATATGCAATCCTGTGTAATGTTGCCTGAGTAGCATCAGACAGATTTCACACATCATGCCTGCATGACGACTCGGCTGGTTGTTTCCTTCCGAACATTGTAACGCTAACAATATTGGTCTGATGCGCTCTTTTAACTACTACCTCGCACTGAGGGGTGTAGATTAAAAAACATATTTGTTTGGCATTTGTCTCAAAGCGTGAAGTGAACGTTGGCTTGTCCTTCACCGGAAACGAACCCATTTGTTTGGCGTACCGCCCGTCGCCATTTTCAAAACGGCTAAGCTTTATTGCGCGCTGCAGCGTTGTTCAGCAAAGACGTTTAAATAAAGAGACGGGACGTTTGAATTATTCAAGGTAAAGCCGTCCGTTGGGTGGAAGCTGCATGTGGGATGGGGCTCGGTGGTGTGTTCAGAGTGTAACTGCTTGTGTAGCCCACTGACTTCCACCAGCCTGCCGATAGTAATATTTAGATTAAATTAGCATGCGTAGCTAAAGCGAGCTAGAGGCGGCTAGCTTGTGTGGCTGTTATTTTGAAGCCCTCAGTGTCATAAACATGTAACCCAAACAAACATGGCTGTTATGTGGACATATGGACCACTGCTTCGTAATGTTGTCACGGCACAGCAACGCTAGCTTGGAAAATATTATTCATATGACAATATTCACGCTGTAATTAGTATGTACATACAATACAAAAGCATCGTTTCAATGAAGTACATGACTCGGTATAGTATGTGGACGCCGGTAGCAGGAAGCATCAGGAGCGATGTGAAACCAAAGCAGTGCTTCTGTGGGACATGTTCACTCTGGTTTAACCTCTGCTGTGCGTGTGAACGTCTGACCCGATGCTCTCTCTCCACACAGGAGAGCGGGACCGTGAGCCCCTCTACGCCGTCCAACACGATGATGGAGCTGCCCAACTACAGCAGCCAGCTGATGCAGCAGCTGTGGGCCCTGAGGAAGGAGGGCCACTTCTGTGACTGCACCATCCTGGTGGGAGACGACCCTCACCGCGCACATAAACTGGTACTGGCCGCCTCCAGCATGCTCTTCAGGTAGTGTGAGCATGGGGCTTTGACAGATGTTTGCAGGTGATTTATGACAGTGGGTTTACCAAGCAAAACCTCAGAGCTACTAGAGGCGATGCGTTCAAAGTAATAGTAATTAGTAGTTTGACAAAATAATATGTAAAATCTCAACTCAAGGTCAGTTCATTTTCTTTCTGGAACTTCTAGCTGTTCTTGATTGCTTGTGTAAAAAAAAGCTGGTAAGTGGACTTTAAGATTATTTTGTCAAGCGACAAGTCAGTTCATATTTGAGGGCAGGTTGTCGTGTTTCATATTGTCTTCATGAACAATATGCAAATCCGGAGTCAGAATGACCTCTAAAAGTCCAATAATAAACCATATAAGTGCATGTACAGACAACCCTGAAGAATCCCCTTATTACCACTAAAACGTGTGTAGCTTGCTGAGATAAATATCATTTAAATCAATTCATGGAGAGCAGTTCCCCTGCACAGTCTGGTTCAACACATTGCAGAATCTCTCCGTTTGTCTTGACTGCGCAGTATTGAAAGTGGTATTGATCTTTTTTTGGTTGGTCAGTCCAGTCAATTGTCAACTTCTTGAGGGCAAATCAGAGTCAAATTTCAAAATAAGTTTCAAGTGATGTGTTGTGTCTCAAGCCATTTGAGACGAGTGTTGAAGCAAGACTCGAGTCAGATCTCAACTCCTTCAGGACAAGTCGAGTCTTCAAAGGCAGATTGCAAGTTGTTTGCAGTGACTGCTGGAAAAAGGGACGCAGCCTTTTCTTTTCAAAGCTGTATTAATAGTAACCCAGTCCAAGTCATTTAAATGCATGGTCCTTATCATACAGTTTTCAAGTTGTGTGGCCTTTTTTTTGTTTTTGTTTTTTATTACCAGGTTAAAACAGTCAGGAAAGTCTTCACTTTATTTCATACAGTTCATCTATATTTATCTGATCTCTTGCTTTTGCCAACTGTATTGAAAAAACAACCAGCCAGAACTTCTGCTTATTTGTTTTTCCTTCATTTAACAAATTCATATTAATCATAGAATTTCATAGACAAACGAGTCATAAAAGGAAAGATGACTCGTAGTGGGATAGTTGTAAAAGCAATAAAAGGATCTTGATCTCCATCAGGTCTCTCCTGGATGGCTCCGACACCATCTCCATCGACACGGCCATGGTGTCCTCGCAGGAGTTTGGCTGTCTACTCGACATGGTCTACACTGGCAAGCTGCCTCTGGGGAAACACAACGTCAGCCGCATCGTTGCCGCTGCAGACAGCCTGCAGATGTTCGACGTGGCTGTGGGCTTCAAAAATGTCCTCACCAGTCTCGTGAGCCAGCAGCCCCCAGTCCCAGTCCTTTCTGCACAGACTGCAAGCCTCACCGTGATCAACAATGCTCAAAGCATGAACGCTGAAGGCTCAGCTTCACCCAACAAGGACTTGTCTTCAGACAAGACGGAGCTTAATGCTGAGCCGAGGAACAAAGACTGTCAGACAGACGGTGAAGCGGCAGAGGAACCCGCGTGTAAAAGAACCTGTGTGGAGTCCTCAGGTCAGTTTCAGCTGCTTGGGTCCGTCCTGTGTATGTGTGAAGGCATAATTACACCAGTTTATTAGCTACAATTGTACAACCGAATACCATCCAATGCAACAACCCCACAACATAACAAAGCTTTATGACTGCATACACAGGGCCTGAAGAAGCCAAATCCTCAAGTGTAGCAGAAGAATGCACCTCAACGGCAGCTGAGGAATCAAATGGGCCCGCTGCTGGTTTTCTGGAACGTTCATCTCAGCTTGTGGAGCTCCTCGCCAATATGTCGTCAGTCCTGGAGCTGCTGAGCCAGGCAGCAAAGAGAAGCCTGGACGAGCAGGAGAGACAGGTAACAGGTTGCTCCAGCCTTGAAAACCATAACAAGCTTTTACTTGCAAACAAACTGGATGAAGTGAAAGCTAGTATAAGGCTGGACCAAGTGTGGTCAATATGTGTGATTGCAGATCACATCACATGGGGTTTTATTTCAATTTTTTGAAAATAATAATTATAAAATATATCTCTTTTGACTAAACCGTCTCAACGACCTGCAGCCTTATTTAAAAAGCGTTATTGTGAAAACAAAACGGAAACGGCAGAAGGAAAGGCCAGAGAGGCAGGTTAGAAGAACTGCTGCAAGCCTTGTTAATACGAAACATCTCTGCTGGAAGGATCTGGTGTGATTTGCAGTTGCTTAACAATGAACATGGTGAAGTGGAAGCAATATTCCTGTTGGAGAAGAGAGAGTGAGATGTAGACATGAAAGAAGGGATAGTTGGGATTAACAGTAAATTAAAGTAGCAGATCAGAAAACAAGGAGGTCTCTTAATAGAACATGATGTTGAACATGAAGGTGTGTCTCTCTGTTCTGAGGAAAAGGCCGGTATGTTTCTGCTGCCACCAGGTTGTGTGTCAGTGCTGTGAGGAGACGAGTGAGACCAGCTCGGCGCTGCAGAAGCTGATAAGCAGAGTGCAGGAGGGGCAGCTCAGTGAGCCCTCGCTGCTCACTCTGCTCCGGACGCTTCAACACCAAGCGCCTTCCTCCTTCCCCACACCGCTCCTCTGTCTGCTGGAAGAGGTGGAGGGGAATGCACTACAGCCAGAAGGAAACCAAACTGGAGGTAAAGAAATGCACTTTGAATACATTCTCTGCATGCATCTCCAAATAACAACTTTAACAAAGCAAAAGCCATAGAGCACACTGCTGCCATGCTGGATAATCCCTTCTTTTTTCCATCTTTAAAAGTGGACTACGAAAAGCAGAACGGCACCATGAGTGAAGAAAAGCAGGAGGCAGAGGGAGAGGAAAGCACCAAGGAGGAGATTGAAGAGGACGAGGAACTCCTCAATGCTCCACCATTCTCTTCTTCTCCTCCTCCCTCCTCTTCCTCTCCCTCCAAGCCCTACCCCTGTCACTGGTGTAAGAGGGGCTTCGCATACAAGTGTCGGATGCTGGCCCATGTGAAGCGCTGCCCCATGTCCCAGGCATGTGAGCAGCAGTGCCCAGAGTGCCCAGAGAAGCTGGCCAACCAGCGGGCCCTGCAGCGCCATCGAGCCGAGGCTCACCGCAGCGCCGCACGGGTGAAGAAGAAGAAGGTGGCCTGCGACCTCTGTGGGCGAACCTTCGCCCACCCGTCAGGTGAGAATTGCCTGAAACATACACCGTCAAAGTGCTTGGAGTCAAACAGCTCATGATCCTGTGTAGCATGTTCGTGATCAAATGTGGATCCAAGCAGACGTGAAGCTCTCGATGTTGCTGTTGGATGAGAAGGAAAAAAAAAAAAAAAAACCCCAAAGATACTGAAAAACATAGTTCATCCTAATTAAAAAGCACTAATATCAACTTTTCATTGTCCGTTCCTCGCACATCTACCGCCATCAAAACAGGAAGGGTGTGGTTAAAGTGATGGTTCGGAGTAAAATGTACCCTAGGGTCATTTCCACCATGACATCCAGCCAAATACCCCCTCGGAATCATTTTTAGCGATGGTCAACATTGGTCAAGATAGGGCTATCAGCCGAATGGCTTAGTAATAGCCTGATGGTACATCTTGTATATCTCGTAAATTACCCCGCTAATAATGCATGCATGTTACCAAACTTCTGCAGTAGTACACATAGGGTCTGTACTCACAAAATGAGGCATTTGAAAGTTTGGAAGTACACCAGGAGTTTATTTAAAAGAACACTTGCCTGATAGCTTCTAACCTCTGCTGCTAACACCAGCACTGCATAGACGCTACTTCCGTGTTTACCCAGCCGATGCCGTCAAGCAAGTTTCACGCGAGAGTATGAAAAAGTTTCACAGAATTTTTGTATTATCTTGTCTTGCTTGTATTATCAGGTCAACACTTGTTGACCTGATAATACAACCATTTATAAAAATGTTATAATTCACTTAAAGTAGTAAAGCTCCTGCTCCGTCTGATTGGCTACCTGGGGTGTTGGGTTAGTGCCGGACTGGGATCCTCGCTACAAAGGCTCAGGGTTCGCTCGGATGTCGACCCTCCTTTCCCCCAATTTCCTATCGATCAGTCCTATAAATCTAACAAAGGCCCAAAAAAAATCATCTTTACCGTCAGCTGAGCCGGTGAGTCTCATGAAGCTTCAGTTATGTAACTGTAGAAACCGTAGGCTCACTCATGAATCCTTGGCCTTTGCTACAGTATGTGACAGACAGTAGTGCCTCTCCTCGTTTTCATCAAAGGTTAAAGTAATTATTCATAAAAGTGAAACAGCGTATTGGCCTGAATAGTATACCACCCTCCTTTTCCCCACAGCTCAGTTACCGTTCAGAGAAGACCGTCCTACATGAAATGATGTCAGCTAGCCGATCAAAATTAAGACCATAAACAACCCATAATGCAACACTTCCTAACTTGTAACAGTAAAATGGTACATGAAGGATACTTGGCTCCATTCAAATAGAATATCTGCTATGGTGAATGCATGCATGTGTAGTCCTTAAATAGAATACAACTTCCACTTTTTCATGTAATTTCCAGAAAAGCATAGTCTTATATTTGGGTCAATATGGAAATGCTCTCTGACCCTTTACTGAAACATGTATGACTGTCTCATCGAACAAACTGATTGTTAAATGTGGATGTGGCTGTTCCATCAAGTTGAACACGAGGATGTTTTTCAGGTGAAGCAATGAAATGGCACTAAGTTGTTTATTTACTTATCATGGTTTTACATTATCAAATGGAAAAGATGTTTGTGGCAAGTCTCTCTATGAACCTCATGGTAATGTTTCTGTTCGCTCTCCCTTGGATATCAGGCATGATTTACCACAAGCGCACCGAGCACTTCGAAGAGAAGCCGTTCGCTTGTGAGGACTGTGGTGCAAAGTTCGGCGCCAACTCGTCTCTGAAGAACCACATGAGGCTGCACACGGGCGAGAAACCATACCACTGCAAACACTGTGACATGAGCTTCAGTGTGGCTGCTGCACTCGCATACCACACCAAGAAGAAGCACTCTGAGGGTAACACACACACACACACGTAACTTTCATGGTTTTATTTGTTGGGTTGAACATTGTCGTGATGTGTCCATATCATTCTGATAGATACGGTAGTCAACGGTGAGAGACGATCGTTTTAATTGTTCATGAATTCCACGTGTTGTTTGTCAAAAGATAATTTTACACATCAACAACGTGTCAGTTTGTGGTTTAACTGTTGAAGTATTAAACTGTGAAAATAAGTATTTCTAAAGAGGTTCCACCAACAGTGATGTGAGTGGCGTTTTCCAGGTTCCAAATGTGGTTGAAGCTAGGGTTGGGCCAATATCCGGTTTCACCGGTCCGGTTCGGTCTACGGGCTAAACCGGTTTAATTTATGCAGACCAGTTGAACCGACATTTGTCCTTATGACACGTTCTGGAAAATTAAAAACATCCATGACCTCTGCCAATGGCGTCACAGCAGTAAATAAATGAAATAAAACGTGTCTTTTATTAGTAATAAGAAGCGATAATGTTGAGTGATTAACATAATATTGTGTTTATGTATAAACGGATCAGCAAGTGTCGAGTCGGCCTGTGAAGACTGGCCGACCCGCTGCTGAGCGAGGCCGGAAGACAGAGATCACGTTTCAGTGGAGGTGGGAGATGCCCATCGTACCTTTAGTTTGTCACTGGAGCATTTAACGAGCTGAGAATGTCTATCCGAAGAAGGTAAAAACGAGGCCGCGGGTGTACGCAGCAACACGTATATGATGCAGCAACTTCTCCTGCCGTTGAAGAGTTGTGTAAATGTGCAACACGAGCAAAAGTCCACCTTTCACAGTTGTTTTGAAGCCACGGCTAATTGTAGTTCCGACGCTCATTGAAAACGTTGCACAGCCTTTGGCGCCGTGTCAAGCTTCTGTAAAAAGAGACGCCGTTGCTGCGTTATGCCGCAGAGTAGTGTTGTCACGATACCAACATGTGTTTCGGTACTTTTCGGTACTTTTCGATACTTTTTCAAATAAAAAGTGAACGCAAAAAATGTCATTACTAACTTTATTTTAATAGAAAATCTTAGAACAATAACATATTCATCAGCAAATAAAATAAAATACCAAAAAGATAAGCTTTTCTAATGCACACAATTTAAAAAATGTTAAATTATAAATACAATAATATAATATAAAATATAATAATATAAATAAACCAGCTCTATTTTTTTTCTTCCAGCTACTTTTGTTAAGAGTGAAGGGCGGTGGCGCTTGCTTTTAGCACTGAATGTGTTTTTTTTTTCATGAGTTTAAATGACCTGTCGTTCCCTGAGCTCAGTGTGCAGGTCTGGGGGCTTGTCCTTTAAGTGTTTGGCGGAGGTGTTTCCGCCGTTAGCCATGCATGTTTTAAACACCGTTTAAACGGTGGTGCATCGGCGTTAACTGCCTCGCCTTGCGCATTTGTTTTAAGCTGAAGTATATGGCGTTATATTTGTGCTACATTCATGAAGGAGCAATGTGAGATTTTGAGCGCAGAAAAATATATTTTGCCAGCACAGAAATTATATTTTGAAGAGAAATGATAGGCGAGTAAAACATAATGTCATTTGAGCAGGCAAAAATATATTACTCTCACTCAGTTTTACTCATGCCCTCTCTCAAACTCTTGCTCGCTGTGCTGCAGACCGCGATCTGTCCCTTCTGTGCGCGCTCAACTGTGTCGTTACGCTGTGCCAGGTTGAGCGAGCGTAAAGACACAGTTGAGCGCGCACAGAAGGGACAGATTGAGAGCGAGGAAACTGCTCTCTAATTGGTCGGAATTTCCTCGTGGGGAAACTCCCGGAAGTAAACGAAGAAGAGCAGCCTCCAGAGCGCTACTTTTCAATTTTACAATAGGCAAATAGGCGCGGCCGTCCCGCGCCGTGAAGCGATCGTTTCGGCACTGGGAAACAGAAGAGACAATACATTTAATAAATGTGAAGAGTAGATAAACAAATATGTGCATTTCAACGATATTTTTCTCTCTCTCTCTCTCTCTCTCTCTCTCTCTCTCTCTCTCTCTCTCTCTCTCTCTCTCTCTCTCTCTCTCTCTCTCTCTCCCCGCGCCTATTTGCCTATTGTAAAATTGAAAAGTAGCGCTCTGGAGGCTGCTCTTCTTCGTTTACTTCCGGGAGTTTCCCCACGAGGAAATTCCGACCAATTTCCCAGTTTCCCCGCGCATCAAACATTTTGGTCCGCTTGTGAATGCTGCCATGTGAACACAAACCAAACTCGAGGCAATTTGCAACATTGTAACAAGTTGGTCCCTGATTCGGACCAGAGCAAACGAACCACAGGTGTGAAAACGCCCTTAAAAGCCGTTGGCGGAATCTGACACGTATTAACTATGCGTCAGGACAACGTCATCAACGGCGCCGAAATCCCCCGAGTAGTGTCCGAAAGTGTTTTTTCATTTTGCTTTTGAGTCCACTATAGTGCCCTCCATAGAACTACCCTATATAGGGAGTAGGGAATGATTTCGGACACAGTATAAAATCCCACTCGTTCGGCGTGTTATGGAAGCGTTGTGATTGGATACGTAACAGCGAATCAGAATTGAGCTTCTCCAAGTCTCTGATTGGTTTCTGTGGTGGCACATTTGTAACGCTGTGCCAGGTTGAGCGAGCGTAAAGACACAGTTGAGCGCGCACAGAAGGGACAGATTGAGAGCGCGCGTGCAGCGGTCTGCAGCGCAGCGAGCAAGAGTTTGAGAGAGGGCATGAGTAAAACTGAGTGAGAGTAATATATTTTTGCCTGCTCAAATGACATTATGTTTTGCTCGCCTATCATTTCTCTTCAAAATATAATTTCTGTGCTTGCAAAATATATTTTTCTGCGCTCAAAATCTCACATTGCTCCTTCATGAATGTGGCAAAAATATAACGCCATGCCGTCCACCAGGGCTGTAAACTAACTTTTTGGCTCACCTGCCAAGGGGACCGGTAGATGAAAGAATCTACCGGCCAAGTAAATTTTTTACCGGCCAAATAATAAATTGCCTCTTTTTGTTGCACATCTGTTTCAGTACTTTTCATTGAGATAACAGTATGATAGAGCAGTACATGCTTAGAAAAGAGGCCAAAGTATTTAGAAATACATTTTAATATTATTAATTGAATTTCATTCATTTCATCTGAAACATTGCAAATTGAAAACTTTAACAGTGCAAAACTGTGATAAAGGAAACACTCATTAATTACTCATCAGAACTAAATATCCGCGCTGTTTTTCTTGGCGTGTGTCCGGCAGACGGAGCAAAACATGACACCCGTCGAGTCGTCGTACTGAAGCCATTCCCTGTCAGTCTTCCACTTTCCCAGTGCACAACAAATATGATCGCATTTGTCAATCGCGGTATTTTATTTTGAAAACTGCTTTTATTTTGAAAATTGACCGGATTGTCTCGTGTTTCTTTGTGTGATTAACTGCCAGAATTGACGTGTTCGCTGGCGGCACGCGCAAAAAATAGAGCAGACGCCGAAACGATCACTTCACGGCGCGGGACGGCCGCGGCTATTCGCGGCGCTTCCGCGGCCGGTGTGAATCACACTCACTGCGCCAAACTTTTAAAGAGCGGTGACGCGCACGCTACGTTGCTTCGGGGGAACTATTTTCTACAGCGGTGACGTCGGGGGCGCTACTTCAGTGTGACACACAACAAATCACCGGTTTAGCTTGACGTTTGCTACCGTAATAATTTATCGGTTTACAGCTACTACACTGTTTTGTTATATCATGCATAATTTATTGCAAGCGCACGACCATCGGGACAAACATTTACCCGCCCCATGGCATGTATCACTCCACAAGTAAGTCGCCAGGGGAACATTTTAGTCGCATTTGGCGAGTGGCGACCGTTAGTTTATAGCCCTGCCGTCCACGCTGCTCGCTAACTTGCTAGCGGTTTCCCCCGGCTTGCTTGCTTTTTTCTTTTACCTCCCCAAGCTGCGGCTCGCTCCTTGTCCTCTCAGCTGTAGTTACAACGCGGTGACGTCACGTGGCAAGTTCGCCGCGCTGTTGCGGGCGCTGCCGGCGGCGCTGCAAGTACCGGTCCTGTCCAAATGCAATATAGTACCGTTTTAAATGCCTTAGTACCCCGGCACCAAATTAGTACCGGTATACCGTGCAACCCTACCGCAGAGCAAAGCTATTTATAAACGTACATCACGCCATATTTTTACTCTTCTTTCCGTGATTATGGCGTGATCTTCTGTGTAAAAAAACAAATCAGGAGGGTCTGCTGTGGCAAATGCGACGCCTAGTGGGAAAAGTCTGCATCACCGGTTCGGTATGGTCTTCTTATTGGAGCGTGTCACTTATGATGTCTGACCTTTACGTTGTGATGTCCATTGTCAGTTCAGTGATGTAGTATCAACGTGTCTTTTCCTGCGTTTAGGAAAGATGTACGTGTGTCAGTACTGTAAGTCCGTCTTTGCCCAGTCCATTGAGCTGACACGCCACGTGCGAACACACACTGGTGATCGGCCTTATGTGTGCCGAGAATGCGGCAAAGGTTACAGCCAGGCCAGCGGCCTCACGGTCCACCTGCACACCTTCCACAGTAAGAACACACACCTACATTCATGCCTCCATCTCTGTATACTGACATTAGCAAAGATGAATTCTGTATTTTAAACGATTGTGTTATAATTTGCTCCCGCTCCGTCAGATTTGTCTGAGCCTCATGACTGTCAGAAGTGTTGTCTTAGCTTCTCCTCGTTGGAGGAGCATCGCCAGCACATCCAGGAGTTCCACCCGAAGGAGTTCCACAAGTGTCCCACCTGTAACAAGATGTTCACCAGCGCCGCCCTGCTGGACAAACACAAGGGCACACACACTGGAGCCAAGCCCTTCAGCTGTGACATCTGCAACAAGTCTTACCAGGTAGGATGAGGTGGTCATTCTGCTTCCCACCTGTGAGGTGTGATAGTCTTTAAATGTTATTAAATGTAATGTGTCGCGCTCCCTCTGTTTCCATAGCAACTGTCTGGCCTGTGGTACCATAACCGGACCAACCACCCAGATGTGTTTGCTAACCACACGCGGCAGCTCAAGACCCTGGTCCAGTGCGACGTCTGCTTCAAGTTCTTTCCCAGCGCCACCAGTGTGGCCAAACACCAGGCAGCTGAGCACCAAGGTAGGACCGCCCAACGGTAACTCTATCCAGGTTTGACGGGGTTTTCTTCCGTTGCCGTGACTGAAGACATTGTAAATGATCACGCGTGTCCGTCCTCCAGGCTCGGCAGCGTCGGCAGACTGCTGTCCCTTCTGCCCAGCTGTGTTGGCTGGCGAGGAGGAGATGCAGGAGCACATCAGCAGTCAGCACGTCAGCCAGAGTGATGAGGCGTCCTGCTGCCCTCTCTGCTCGCTGGTCTGCTCCTCCCAGCTGGAGCTGCAGGAGCACCTGCTCTCCTGCCACATGGAGGCTCAGGAGGAGCAGGAGGCCTCCACCTCCCACACAGTAAGGAGCTCTGAAGAGTCTAGTCTCAATAATCAGCTGTCTTTTTGTCAGTTGAGGGCTGTTATTACACTATTAATAACATAAATTAATTACTTATACTTAATTATGAATACTTTATTGGTGATTTGTCATACACACTCAGTTAGTCCAAGAAATCAATTTATCGTCATTTGTTAATATTTTGACAAATACAAACTTTGACTCAAGTTATTAATTAAAGATGATTATTCTATCATGAAAGTTAGTTGAAGCTGCAGCCCGATGAAGTAGAACTAAACACTGAACTTACCCAGCAGAAGTGCAAGGGCATTGGACTCAGTGGCCATGTGACTGGTGCAAATTAAAATGGGGATTAGTCTTTGTTGTGGCCTGCTACAATGGTCACTGGAGATAAAAGATACAGATAAAAATGGCCGCCACTCTGGCCATCCTAATATGTTGATTTGAAAAGGAACGTCCCTTCTACTCCTGTTTTATTTCTATGAGTTAAACCCGATGTTTGACTGTGGTTGACTTTGTAGGGTTTGACTCTGTTCTGCTCTGTAATCACTGATTGGAGTGAGACTGTTAAAAGAATTTGTTCGTGAATGGACAAATTCTCCCAAGGAGGACATCAGAGACAGAGAAGTAAGTCTATGTCGGACTTTAATCTTGGCCAAGAGGAGCAGTTACAATGCAACAACGTATGAGGATGCTACAGAGGAAGGGCTCAAATCAGTGTTGTGTGACTTCAGTCTTTTTAAAGGGTTCAGGAGATGATGCAATATCATGTGCACAAAGCCCCTGATAACAATTAGCTGCTTTAATGATGGCTTTAGGGCCTTTTAGGTCATCGGTGGGGATACTTAAGTCATAAACAGGTCAACACTTGCTTTAAGACATGAGCCTCCTAAGACATGGGACTTCCTAGGTCGACGAAGATGTCAAAGTCGTAAAACTAGCAAACACCTTAAGGCCTTAACCTAAACAAAGAACACTAAAATCATGAGGTTATACAAAATTCTTATAACGGAGACACTGAACATTCCAACCAACAGAGCGGTGCGGTTTCACCTTTGAACATGAATGAACATTTAGACCATGTGACTTCCCTGTCCAATCAGGTGTCTGCAGCAGGCAGGGAAGGGGCACCGTCCACCATCTCTGAGGAGCAGGCTCAGCTGGCGGCTGCCCAGCAGGTGTTGGTGGCTCTGTCAGGAGGAAGAGAAGGAGAACCATCGGCGGAGGTGGTGGAGGTCAACATGTACGACCTGCTGAACAGCTCCGTCACCTTCATCTGTGCAGACAAACCGTCACTTCCCGACTCTTAACCATGAACTTTTGACCCATGGAGGATCACCCTGAGCAGTGTAATGGTTGTCTTGACCTCTGATCATTAACAACTACAACACAGGCTGAACGTACAGAAACTCACAAGCTAGTGACTCGTTGTGATCATCTCTTCTGTGGTAGAGCTGTTGTGCAGTTTTAATAAATGTACTGACTTTAGTTTGTACAAAACCAGGATGGCGTGTCAGGGTCGTGTCCAGAGAGTACAGGAAGTTAAGCACAGAGGCAGAAAAACAAGCCTGACCTCCGTCATGCTGCCTCATTGGTCTCCACTTCATCTTGACAGTTGTGTCAGGGCAAGGTCGGACTGGTCCAGATGGTGGAAGGGGAGGAGATGTTCGATACCGTGGGAGATACAGACTTACACCCAGTGGTGTAGTGGTTGAGGTGAGATGTATGTACTACCTGAGAAAGATAGGGTCTTCTCTCCAGGCTTAGGCCGCTTTAAACATTTTCAAACCAGTTTGGCCAAACACCGGACCGACCGGTATACTGACTTTAACCACTAGGTGTTGCACTAGTAGCTTCCCGAGTGAAACGTTGAGCCGTTTTACACAGAAGCAAGAGTATAAGTCCGTTATAAATAAACAGAATATTATTTCAATCACTTGTCATTATTGCTGCTTATTACTAATGCAAGACGAGCTGGATTTGGTGCCGTGATGCCGTCGGCACAGGCTGCTGATGTTTTTAATTTTCATAAAATTGTCATAAAGACAAATGCGGTTCCAACCGTTTGCATGAATCACACGGGTTTGGCCCCGTACACTGGACTGGACCAGTGAAACTGGAAATCGGCCCGCCTGCTACTCTCCCATGCATAGAGTGTAAACAACCATTTACCTGCGTGCAAAGCCCTCCACTACACCACTACTGCCCACCAGCTGCATCCGGGGAGTCCCACCAGGCCCCGAGCTGGGTGAAGGAAAGGTTTTTACCCACAACTTGCCTAATAACACTGTGATACTTTGAAAGTGTTGGAAGGAGAGGTTTTGCTGCACTTTTTCCCTTCAACAAATCCCATTAAAAGACTAAAAGCAACAGCGTGTAGAGAGCTGCAGCACTGAGTCAGCATTCTGCACTTCCTGTTCCCTCATGTTGAAGTCGATGGGTTTTTGGTGAGATGTCTGATATAGGTCAGAGTTCAACACAACCTCCAGAGATTTTAACATTGTGTTCTACAACATAAAACATGTCGTAAACAACCATTCTGAAGCTTTTACATGACCTTAAAAATATATATAAAAAAAAAAAAAAGAATTTGCTAAACGAGACGATGTCTCTGCCTCTCACTCGTGGCCGAGTCCGTTGATAGCGTAGCAAGCTGTTCACTTCTGCTGGTTGCATTCACGCTTCAAAGTTCATTCAAGTGGTGTTCCTTGTGGGGGATCTTGCTAAACACACTTCTCTGCAATGATTCAAAATCCAAAGGGAAACCTGTCCAGGTTTTTTTTGCTGAGGGAGCCAGTGCCATGCTAACGGCCGGGGGTTGGCCTACAAATATGTCGCCCATTGGTTCCTCTGAAGACGTAAATCTGTTTTTGTTTTTAAAGCAGAGATGTTGAACAGGGGGTCCGGGACCCCTAGGGGGTCTTGATTTACTGCAGAGGGTCCGTGAAATGATTTTGATCCCAAAGTTATTTCTTCCAAAAATATTCATTAACATGAATACAACTTATAAATAATACATTTAAATAAAAATTTCATAAAAATGTATGAAATGTTATGTTGTGAAATTGTGATGTAGAAATGCCAATATAGAATTAAATTATGTTGTATAAATATGAATCTGTCAACAATTATTATTTTAAAGGATTAGCATTGTACACATACAGTACATCATGGCACTAAAGGCCATTATTATTGACCAGTTTCTTAAGCAGCACATTTTGATACAATATGCAATTAATATTTTCTATTTTCAGTGGTGGATTAATCCATATTTCCTGCTCTTGTCTCAGAACTGAAAAGCAAAATATACAAATTCAAATGTAGTTATTTAGTTTATTACAGAAATCTCACAGCTAGCAAAGCTCGGATCAACACAAACAGTACAGTACAGTACTCGTACAGCAAAGACCTGAGTAGCACATGGACATGGAATACATTATTTGACTTGTGCTCAGTAGGATCTAAAACAAAACCAAACAATCTGGAATTATGATTTCAACCTGATCTTAAGTTTTATTTGCTACATTTACTGCAGTTTTCATGCGAGCTGGAGTAAAAGCTGCTCACCCGAGCAGCCAGGAAGTTAAACAAATCCCCTATCAGTAGAACCTTGATTTTAATGGAGTGAAATATAAACCCTTTGGAAGGTGTACTATTTATGTATTTATTGCAGCTTTAAGCCATTCCTCATCTGACGTGCTAAATGATCTCTCAGTGGATGCCACTGCTCGCAGTCTAAAGACCATCAAAGGATTTGTTTTAGGATCCGTCTATTTGCATAAGCTGCCTGGTGGTGAAGGAGACCAGGAGGGTGAGGATCCGTACATCCAGCAGTGGTCCACGTCCATCTGTCTGTCCAGGGTCTCTGGTAGTCCTGAAAGAAACCACCTGCTGGGGACCTGAATGAGCCTGCACTGTCAGGGTCTACGGCGTCTGGGTTCATGGTGGTACGCTGCATAACATCCTGGTCACAGATGGAACTACAGCTCACTATGAACAAATCCTACAAGTACTATAAAAACATCATGACCTCATTTGATAACTGCAGTTTGACGGATTTGTGTAATAGATGTCTATGAATTATCATCTTCATAGGAGCCATCTGGTGTTCATTTATAATATTGATATATGTATGTAGGTAGCACTGTTGCCTCACTGGTTACCTGTCTGTCTCTACATGTCAGCCCTGTGATAGACTGGTTACCTGTCTGTCTCTACATGTCGGCCCTGGGTTAGACTGGCTACCTGTCTGTCTCTACATGTCGGCCCTGTGATTGACTGGTTACCTGTCCGTCTCTACATGTCGGCCCTGTGATAGACTGGTTGGATGGATATTGAGATACTGAGTGGACTGAACTGGGATTGCTTTAATTAGCATTAGCTGGGACTTCTGTGCTTCTGGCCTTGGAGACAAAGGCTCACATTCATTGTTCCCATGAATCAGCAAAGCAAACACAACACAAAGAACATGAGTAACAAACTCCCACCTTAAAGACAGAAAACACCAACATAAATAATCAGAAATAGGATATGGTTTCCTTGACGAGTCCTCATTTGACTAACACCAATGATGATGCTTAATAAACGTTAACAAATCTCAAACAATAATGTATGGTCTTATTTGTAGTAAGAAGTTAGGAAACAGAAGCAGCCCACAACACAACGGGTAGCGTTAGCAAACAGCTGCTTAGTTACACACCCAGCAGACAGCAGCATTCACATTCATCCACCTGAAATCCACTACATCCTGTCTGTCCAGATTTGTTCAACCTCCCGAGTCTTATTTCATTCGGTTTTAATGTGGGAAAACATATCGATGGTTAGACCTGTAATGCTACAATGCTTCATCTTCCTCCACCTGTAAGCAAGACAGACACAACACCAACATGTCATAAATGAATAAATAAATAAATTAAATGCACAGGCTGGTACGTAATCTAAAAAGCTTCATGGCTGAAGATGTGTCCTCCTCACACTAACAGCACATCCCTTCAGGCAGTCGGGAGGCCATCACACGTTCGTGGTGTAGTGGTTGAGGTGAGATGTATGTACTACCTGAGAAAGATAGGGTCTTCTCTCCAGGCTTAGGCCGCTTTAAACATTTTCAAACCAGTTTGGCCAAACACCGGACCGACCGGTATACTGACTTTAACCACTAGGTGTTGCACTAGTAGCTTCCCGAGTGAAACGTTGAGCCGTTTTACACAGAAGCAAGAGTATAAGTCCGTTATAAATAAACAGAATATTATTTCAATCACTTGTCATTATTGCTGCTTATTACTAATGCAAGACGAGCTGGATTTGGTGCCGTGATGCCGTCGGCACAGGCTGCTGATGTTTTTAATTTTCATAAAATTGTCATAAAGACAAATGCGGTTCCAACCGTTTGCATGAATCACACGGGTTTGGCCCCGTACACTGGACTGGACCAGTGAAACTGGAAATCGGCCCGCCTGCTACTCTCCCATGCATAGAGTGTAAACAACCATTTACCTGCGTGCAAAGCCCTCCACTACACCACTACTGCCCACCAGCTGCATCCGGGGAGTCCCACCAGGCCCCGAGCTGGGTGAAGGAAAGGTTTTTACCCACAACTTGCCTAATAACACTGTGATACTTTGAAAGTGTTGGAAGGAGAGGTTTTGCTGCACTTTTTCCCTTCAACAAATCCCATTAAAAGACTAAAAGCAACAGCGTGTAGAGAGCTGCAGCACTGAGTCAGCATTCTGCACTTCCTGTTCCCTCATGTTGAAGTCGATGGGTTTTTGGTGAGATGTCTGATATAGGTCAGAGTTCAACACAACCTCCAGAGATTTTAACATTGTGTTCTACAACATAAAACATGTCGTAAACAACCATTCTGAAGCTTTTACATGACCTTAAAAATATATATAAAAAAAAAAAAAAGAATTTGCTAAACGAGACGATGTCTCTGCCTCTCACTCGTGGCCGAGTCCGTTGATAGCGTAGCAAGCTGTTCACTTCTGCTGGTTGCATTCACGCTTCAAAGTTCATTCAAGTGGTGTTCCTTGTGGGGGATCTTGCTAAACACACTTCTCTGCAATGATTCAAAATCCAAAGGGAAACCTGTCCAGGTTTTTTTTGCTGAGGGAGCCAGTGCCATGCTAACGGCCGGGGGTTGGCCTACAAATATGTCGCCCATTGGTTCCTCTGAAGACGTAAATCTGTTTTTGTTTTTAAAGCAGAGATGTTGAACAGGGGGTCCGGGACCCCTAGGGGGTCTTGATTTACTGCAGAGGGTCCGTGAAATGATTTTGATCCCAAAGTTATTTCTTCCAAAAATATTCATTAACATGAATACAACTTATAAATAATACATTTAAATAAAAATTTCATAAAAATGTATGAAATGTTATGTTGTGAAATTGTGATGTAGAAATGCCAATATAGAATTAAATTATGTTGTATAAATATGAATCTGTCAACAATTATTATTTTAAAGGATTAGCATTGTACACATACAGTACATCATGGCACTAAAGGCCATTATTATTGACCAGTTTCTTAAGCAGCACATTTTGATACAATATGCAATTAATATTTTCTATTTTCAGTGGTGGATTAATCCATATTTCCTGCTCTTGTCTCAGAACTGAAAAGCAAAATATACAAATTCAAATGTAGTTATTTAGTTTATTACAGAAATCTCACAGCTAGCAAAGCTCGGATCAACACAAACAGTACAGTACAGTACTCGTACAGCAAAGACCTGAGTAGCACATGGACATGGAATACATTATTTGACTTGTGCTCAGTAGGATCTAAAACAAAACCAAACAATCTGGAATTATGATTTCAACCTGATCTTAAGTTTTATTTGCTACATTTACTGCAGTTTTCATGCGAGCTGGAGTAAAAGCTGCTCACCCGAGCAGCCAGGAAGTTAAACAAATCCCCTATCAGTAGAACCTTGATTTTAATGGAGTGAAATATAAACCCTTTGGAAGGTGTACTATTTATGTATTTATTGCAGCTTTAAGCCATTCCTCATCTGACGTGCTAAATGATCTCTCAGTGGATGCCACTGCTCGCAGTCTAAAGACCATCAAAGGATTTGTTTTAGGATCCGTCTATTTGCATAAGCTGCCTGGTGGTGAAGGAGACCAGGAGGGTGAGGATCCGTACATCCAGCAGTGGTCCACGTCCATCTGTCTGTCCAGGGTCTCTGGTAGTCCTGAAAGAAACCACCTGCTGGGGACCTGAATGAGCCTGCACTGTCAGGGTCTACGGCGTCTGGGTTCATGGTGGTACGCTGCATAACATCCTGGTCACAGATGGAACTACAGCTCACTATGAACAAATCCTACAAGTACTATAAAAACATCATGACCTCATTTGATAACTGCAGTTTGACGGATTTGTGTAATAGAGGTCTATGAATTATCATCTTCATAGGAGCCATCTGGTGTTCATTTATAATATTGATATATGTATGTAGGTAGCACTGTTGCCTCACTGGTTACCTGTCTGTCTCTACATGTCAGCCCTGTGATAGACTGGTTACCTGTCTGTCTCTACATGTCGGCCCTGGGTTAGACTGGCTACCTGTCTGTCTCTACATGTCGGCCCTGTGATTGACTGGTTACCTGTCCGTCTCTACATGTCGGCCCTGTGATAGACTGGTTGGATGGATATTGAGATACTGAGTGGACTGAACTGGGATTGCTTTAATTAGCATTAGCTGGGACTTCTGTGCTTCTGGCCTTGGAGACAAAGGCTCACATTCATTGTTCCCATGAATCAGCAAAGCAAACACAACACAAAGAACATGAGTAACAAACTCCCACCTTAAAGACAGAAAACACCAACATAAATAATCAGAAATAGGATATGGTTTCCTTGACGAGTCCTCATTTGACTAACACCAATGATGATGCTTAATAAACGTTAACAAATCTCAAACAATAATGTATGGTCTTATTTGTAGTAAGAAGTTAGGAAACAGAAGCAGCCCACAACACAACGGGTAGCGTTAGCAAACAGCTGCTTAGTTACACACCCAGCAGACAGCAGCATTCACATTCATCCACCTGAAATCCACTACATCCTGTCTGTCCAGATTTGTTCAACCTCCCGAGTCTTATTTCATTCGGTTTTAATGTGGGAAAACATATCGATGGTTAGACCTGTAATGCTACAATGCTTCATCTTCCTCCACCTGTAAGCAAGACAGACACAACACCAACATGTCATAAATGAATAAATAAATAAATTAAATGCACAGGCTGGTACGTAATCTAAAAAGCTTCATGGCTGAAGATGTGTCCTCCTCACACTAACAGCACATCCCTTCAGGCAGTCGGGAGGCCATCACACGTTCGAGGCATGTTTGTGCAAACCGTCCCCAGGAGGTGTCCATCAGCGCCCCCTGCAGGATTCAGGAGTTTGTCAGAATGACGATCCCCGTCTGCATCCTAACGTCCAATAGAAGCAAGAACAATGTCAACATCTCTGACATCCCGTCTTATTCCCACACTAAAACACAGCTGCTATCCTCTGCTGCTACACATTCACCTGAGTGGACAAATAAAATAATCTGTACACAAATAAATCATTCAGCTTGCAACTACTGAATTATTTATTTATGAGCACCCTTTGCCGAGTTGGGATCTCTTGCTCCAGTAAGCAACAACAATGACCGTGGGATTCTCCAGTCCACTAGTGTCCTTGGACCATGTGTGAAGGGGGTCAATGTGACACATAAACCTGGTCCCAAGCCAGTAGAAGACAGACTGCTGCCAAGACAAGGCCGTCCCCTTTCAGAGACTGCTTCAAATCCAGCCAAGAAACGCGGATTCAGAGGATCCGACTGGTGGATCCGACTGGTGGATCCTTCATGACCAAACTCATCACAGGATTCATTGCACGCCAGTGACAATAGGATTGAAATCAACTACTTAATATGGCCGACTCGAACAACGACATGGGGGGTTCACACCTACGGAATTACAGCCGACGCCATACGTTCCGCGCTTGCCCGAGGTGCACTGTCTCCAAAACAACAGGCGGCGCTAATCTGTATTGTGGGCCAAAAAACACGAAAACTGGAAGTAGGCGGTCCTCTCTAGAGCAGAGCTGCGTTTCAATAACGGTTTGAGTCGCCCTTGCTCACTTGCCCTAAGCACTTGCCCTCTGGGGAATCCCCGCTGCCATCTTAAGGGCTGTTCCAATTCCCTGAACAGCTGAAGTGAACTCCGTGAGATCGACCCTTGAGGGCTGAGTGATCGAGTGAACAACGATAGTCACTTCAGAGCTGTATATCACCCACAATGCATTGCAGTGGTGCACGAAAAATATGTCCATGCGGTGGCGATAATGAACCTCAAACACCATTGTCTGCTGTCTATTCACCACCAAGGAAGAAGAAGAAAGAAGAAAGTAGAAAATGAATTAAATTTAATTCATTTTCTTAAATTATGCAATTAGACTGTCTGTTGCAGAGTTATGGCAGAGCCCAACGTTTACAAGTGTAAGTATATAAGCCGACGTATTGCCATCAAGCGCAGAATACGTCTTTGTCTCAATTAAATGAGTCTCCACATATTTTGTGTAATTTGGAATAGGCAGTATAGCGCTACTCCAACAACGTGTGGTTGATCCATGATTGTCTGGGCTGTTAGTGAACGAGGGCAGGTGTGTTCCATTTACCCCTTTCACTCCCCCTCCGCCCTCTTTCCCTCCGCCCTCCAAGGGGCCTCCGTGTGACGTCATAGCAAGGGCTGAGGGCAAGTGAACGAGGGCAACTCAAACCGTTATTGAAACGCAGCTCATAACACAGAGCATGCTGTCCTCACCAGTCACTGTTGTCAGCAGAGTGAGGTTGTAGACTGTAGTTGTGATTACTCTCTGAACGGAAAAATCTAAAATGTTGGATGATGTCGATACGGAGACACTGGCCTTGTCAGCTCTCGCACTTATTCTGGAAGAAGACAGTGTTTACCATCGTCACTTCCGGGCTTCACTGATTCGCTAGTCAAGCTGCTAGCCTCCACCAATCAGAATGGTAAAAGAATGACCGACTCGAATGGATTATAGATTTGAGTCGGCTGAAATTAACGCCGACGTGGGCCGATTCAAGCGACCATACCAAGTAGACTCATGTCACGGACGCCGACTCTCTCAAAGACGCCGATTTTCGGTCCGGTGTGGACTCGCCTTAACTGAGAGAATACATCTGTTTCTTAGCTGGTGATCTTCTTGCGGGGCAGATAGGCGTTAGGGATCTGGTTCATCACCACCAGAGCAGGGAAGAGGGGCAGCAAGAGGAAGGCCCACCAGGCCACCCCTTTCACCGAAGCCTGGAACCAGTCTGAGAACATGGCGGACACCACGGTCACCGTGGCGAGCAGGTAGACCACCAGGCCGCAGGTGGCGTGGTACAGCTTCAGCTTGAGCTTCAGCGGAGAGGAGGACAGACGCAGCAGCTTGGGGAACATCACGCAGACGCCACACGCCGCTTGGAGCGCGGTGGCGGCCAGCGTGCACATGCCCAACCAGCTGTGCCAGCTGACCAGGTGGGGCAGCTCCGACACCGTCTTGCTGGCCAGCATGAAGCCCAGCCCGGTGGCCGCAGCTATCAGGACCAGAGCCTGGCAGAACCAGTGGAGACGGACTTTACCCTTCCGGGACTTGAAGCAGAAGGGCGACCCTTCAGTGGAGAAGAGGAGGATGCCTTCTGTCATACACAGGCAGTACTGCAAGGAGAGACGAGAGGTTTCTTTTTTGTGTGATCAGGGAGCGTGTGTGTAAAGCAGGTAGGGAGTGTGTGTGTGAAGCAGGTAGGAAGAAACTGAACATCATCTACATCAGTCAATGACATTAATACGTCCTTAGAAGTTCAACTAAGAAGGAAATAAAAGAAAATTAATTCAAATTGTAATGTCATAATCGGGCCTTTTTCTTTCATAGCAATGATATTTGTGAAAAGGGAACATCTGCACACTGCTTCACGCCACAATGTATTTATTGTCTTGTTTTTGTGGACAACGTTTCCATCCGGCTGGATCTTTGTCAGGTCAACATGTTTTCACAAAGGGAAACCCACCAGAACAGAAGAAAGGTTTCTCCCTTATGGACAATAGTTATGGAAGTGATGAGAGGTTACAGTGCGATTTGCCCATATCGGCATGTGTCTTCTTTATAAGTACATGTGCATTCAGAGGACTAACAACCCGTACTTGGGGGAGTCCCTGTGACTTCAACTCGGCAAGAATTAAATTGTTTAGTACATTATGTCATTTATGTCATGCTGCCACATCATAGTACTCAAATATTGAGATTTCCCACATCAATGACAATTTTTTTATATACTGTCTTCATTGCTAATTTTTTTCATTTTGTGATAGATAGTTAATCAGTTTTTAAGCTCTTTCCTCGCGACTCCTGGCTCCAGTTAAGGTGCGTGTCCACAGGCAGCGGTGTTTCCCCGCGTCCCATTCATTGTCTATGTGAAAAGCCGTGCAATGCATTCTGGTAGTGTTGCGGCGAATGTCGAGAGACGGCGCGCGAGTTGGCCGCACCTCATTTGCCTAAAGTTGAGGTCGAATCTACTTTATGCTAATCAGAGGCGCCGGGCTCGACTCGCCTCCTCGGGAACGTTCGCGAACGCTCGCAAAAATCTGTTGTTTAAAGGAGAGCGCCTGTCAATCATCCTCTAGTGGCAGCTCACCAAGCGTGCGATACTGGGAAGCGGCGCGTCGCGTGTGGAAACGCGTGTGGACGCGCCGCGCGGCCAACTCGCGCGCCGTCTCTCGACATTCGCCGCAACGCTACCAGAATGCATTGCACGGCTTTTCACATAGACAATGAATGGGACGCGGGGAAACACCGCTGTCTGTGGACACGCACCTTAAAGGTGCGTGTCCACAGGGGCGATTTTAAACGCGTGTGGACGCGCCGCTTCCCAGTATTGCACGCTTGGTGAGCTGCCACTAGAGGATGATTGACAGGCGCTGTCCTTTAAACAACAGATTTTTGCGAGCGTTCGCGAGCGTTCCCGAGGAGGCGAGTCGAGCCCGGCGCCTCTGATTAGCATAAAGTAGATTCGACCTCAACTTTAGGCAAATGAGGAGCGGCCAACTCGCGCGCCGTCTCTCGACATTCGCCGCAACGCTACCAGAATGCATTGCACGGCTTTTCACATAGACAATGAATGGGACGCGGGGAAACACCGCTGTCTGTGGACACGCACCTTAAAGGTGCGTGTCCACAGGGGCGATTTTAAACGCGTGTGGACGCGCCGCTTCCCAGTATTGCACGCTTGGTGAGCTGCCACTAGAGGATGATTGACAGGCGCTGTCCTTTAAACAACAGATTTTTGCGAGCGTTCGCGAGCGTTCCCGAGGAGGCGAGTCGAGCCCGGCGCCTCTGATTAGCATAAAGTAGATTCGACCTCAACTGTTAGGAATCAAAGTTTTTACTTTATTATAAGATATCAACTTAGTTGTGATAATTTCTGAACTAGAATCTATTAATTTGCTGAGTAAGAAGTGTCAGGGAGTGCTTGGCATTGCCCACAACATCTAAGAGACATAGACGTGTTTGTAGTTAATGTGAATAAAAACTCAAATTCATATATAAAAATATATTTGCTTCTTATACGGTTTGTTTGGCTTCATTTTGAAACCGGAAGTTGTTATTTGCTTCTTTTAATATACGATTTGTTTAGCTTTTATTTTGAAACCGGAAGTTGTCGCTGTTGGTTCCTTCCGCTAACTTTGTAAAGTTCGACGCTCGCTCCCGATCTGGGCAATCGATTGGGGACCGTCAATGTGAGTAATGGGGGCACTTCCATTTTAGTGTCGGCTGGCTTGAAAAGGATTTAAGTGTCGGCTGGCTTGACCGCAGTCGAACAACCCTATGGTCGCGACCCTGTGACGTCTTTGCAGTCGGCTGCTAAATCGGACACAATTCTAGCATCATGCATCGCTTTCAACCCACAATACATCACGTTAGGTAGCGCGCTGCAGGCGGCCACATCAAGTTGAATTCGCCTAATGAATGGGACGCGGGAACACCGCTGCCTGTGGACACGCACCTTCCCTCGGATCGCGAGTGAGCGCCACTCAATTTTTCTAAACAAAGCAGCGTCTTGCTGCTCTGACGTAATCTCGTGCTGCATTCACTGCAGTCGGACATTGGAAATTCGCGCTCGTAAATGTCAAATTGGACATAACTTTTCTTTGAATTCGTTGCTGCAAACTGGGTGGCAACAGGGGTGGCAAGGCTTTCTTTTAGGGTGGCATTTGCCACCCTATGCCAACCCGGTAGATCCGCCCCTGGTGTGTGTAGGTGTGTGGTGTGTGTGTGTGTGTGTGTGTGTGGTCATAGATGGAGATGGTGAAGTGCAAACTTACTGCAACAGACATACAAACTGGATGCCAAGAAAACAGACCTGGAACAGAGAAACGCAGTAAGCATCCATCCTAAAGGAAAAATACAGAAGTTCATCCATGCTAACTGTGGAGTGATCACATGACTGACTGCTTCAGAGGAGGGCTGACTTCCCAAATTTCCAAAATGATAATTACCTAAATTACTATCATGTTCAGGATCTGATGAAGTAGCAGATTCCATACCAAGTGAATCACACTAAATTACAATGGAAATTAATTGATGATAGTTTGGCTTGTTTATTATCAAGATGTTTATCTTCCAGATATCATCCAGAGGTCCTCAACATGAGGAAGTGGGCACTTAATTAGATTATGAGATGGAAAAATTGTTATTTGAAAAATCCATGTTCATTAACAGTTAAGCCAGGGATACTTCACCAGTGGAAACATGAATCTTATTGGAAGAGGTCATATATGTCGTTCGAAATGTCAAATACATTTAGAGTTTGGTGCCTTCTTGACTGAGAAAGGCAGACAGTGACCTTTAGGCACATGGTGCAACATCCCATTCAAATCCCCTTCTTCCAGTCAGTTTGAGTGGTCTGTCTGGGTCCCGCCGCTGGTCTGTAACAGGTCTGTAGTATAGTGGGTCCCACCGCTGGTCTGTAACAGGTCTGTATCTCAGTGGGTCCCACCCGCTGCTGTAATCACGGTTAATATTTGCTACTCGGAATATATGGGAAATATTAAACGAATTCAGCAGTACACGTCAAGTAAAGGTGCATTACACCTAGCATGACTAAAGGAGAATATACAGGAGAAGGACACCAAAAAGTCCACTCACTAGTTCGGGTCTGGACAGCAGGGATGATGAGGGTCAGGCCAGGCCGGTGACATGAGCCGCTATCACTCGCCCCTCCGAAGCCACACATACAGCCAGAAGTCCCTAGAGACCCAGCCTCTCCCCGGGCGTACTCCACGTCTGACGGCATGGTGCAGCACCACTTGTGCGGCTACCGGCTACGCTACCGGCTACCTACCGGCTCCGGTGGAACCGTCGGAACACTGCACGAGCTCCATAATTACTCCGCTAAGACGGAGGCGGCCGACGTCACCTGGAAGCAAAGTCCGTGGGGATTGTAAAGCTCCAACGTCCAACGCTACCGGCCCGTGTTGTTCCAGACTCATCAGCTGTGTCCCAATTCAGGGTCTGCAGCCTTCGGAGGACCCAGCCTTCGCGGTCTACGGAGGCGACACCTTCGGAGACTCCTCCGAAGGCTGGGTCAACCGTCGGTAAATGGGACGGTCTAACCTACGGAGCATTTCCTGATTGCGTCGCGACGTCATCACTTCTGCCGGCCAAGCCCGAGAAAAACACCAGTCAAAACAAAAATACGACAGACGAACATGATGGAGAGTTTTTAATATATATATATATATATATATATATATATATATATATATATATATATATATATATATATATATATATATATATATATATATATATATATATATATATATTTTTTTTTTTTTTTTTTAATTTAATTTAATTTTTATTTTTTTGAGCAAGAGGAGAGGCGGCTGCGGCGACACCGGCGGCTTGTTTATCTCCGACTGGGAGAGAGCCGTGGGGAGGTAACGTTAAAGCCGTTATTTTAACCCATATTAATGTTCATACATAGCTAGCGTAGTACGTGGTAATTAATATACCCGTTAATAAATGATACTGCTAAGTGACAAGCCATATTAAGTATAGATTGACATGGATAATGTCATTTAACCATAAGAGTTAATACAGGGTTCGTACAGGTGCTTAAAATGTAAAATCTTTGAAAATGCTGTAATTTTAATGCTGTTTTTTAAGGTCTGAAAAGTGCTTGAATTTTAGTTGAAATGCTTGGCTTATAAAGTAATTAAATTGAATAGTTAAATGTGTACGAACCCTGTAAATAACCCCGACTTAATTCAATATTTTATTCTTGCCTCTCTTTTAAACATTTTAGTGACATGGCATCAGTCGATTGCATCAGCCCTGCAAACCCCGATGATGGAGGATGTGGTGGACAGTGGAGACATGCATCCCACACCCCCCACCTTCCAGATGATGTCCCACTCAGAGCCAGAAGAGTCCAGGGTCCTTATTGTGGCATCCCATCCAGTCCAGCAGCACCACCAGGGACTCCTGCTCAGTTAATACTGTATATATGTTCTCTGTAAATAGTTATTTCTGCTGATCTTTTGTAAATAGTTCTACATGTTAAGAACACCCACTTATCAATAGTTATTAATTTGCTGAGTAAGAAGTGTCAGGGAGTGCTTGGCATTGCCCACAACATCCGTAATGAACTGCAGACTAGAAGGTGGCAGTCTTTTGAAGGTGAATTTGCCGTTCACAAATCGCCCCTGTGGACACGCACCTTCAAGGTACGTGTCCACAGGGGCGATTTTAAACGCGTGTGGACTCGCCGCTTCCCAGTATTGCACGCTTGGTGGGCTGCCACTAGAGGATGATTAACAGGCGCTCTCCTTCAAACAACACATTTTTGCGGCCGTTCGCGAACGTTCCCGAGGCGGCGAGTCGAGCCCGGCGCCTCTGATTAGCATAAAGTAGATTCGACTATACTTTAGGCAAATGAGGAGCGGCCAACTCGCGCGCCGTCTCTCGACATTCGCCGCGACGCTACCAGAATGCATTGCACGGCTTTTCACATCGACAATGGACGCGGGGAAATAATTCCTGGCTGGTATATTTGACTTCTACACATAATTGACTACAAGTATGTGTAGAAGTCAAATTTACCACCCATAGCCAGGAATCACTGAGCCAAATCGTTTTACAGCTCAAATATGGGTAAATATGCAATTCTCCACGTATAAATATGGGACTTTTATACTTGAATTTCTCTTAATTGGTACAGTAAAAATGCTTGATTTTAAGTGTGTATGTAGTCAGAGATGTCCTCAACAGAAATATATCAGTGTCATTCTGGAATTATTGACAAAGGTGTTTTTATAGCACCCTAGACATTGATAAATCAACGTATTCTGTAAAAATGTAGGACATTTACTTTGTAATATACCTTAATTGGTGCGGTAAAAATGCTTGATTTCCAGTATATACAGTACCTGTGCAAGCGCTTTAAATTTGTCCAAACATAGAATCTATTGGACTGTAAACACATGGATCAGCGCATGAAAAGAGGAGCGAGGGAGTTGGACACCCTAATAAAAATGTTTTCCTCTTTCTCTCTGACAGTATATATGGAGTCTGAGATGTCCTGAACACAAATCTATCAGGCATTTTCTGAAAATAATGTTAAATAATCTTTTCAGCAACACACAATGAAGAATTTCCTCACAATGAAGTGCCAATTTCCTGTGAATTTATAAGAGACATAGACGTGTTTGTAGTTAATGTGAATAAAAACTCAAATTCATATATAAAAATATATTTGCTTCTTATACGGTTTGTTTGGCTTCATTTTGAAACCGGAAGTTGTTATTTGCTTCTTTTAATATACGATTTGTTTAGCTTTTATTTTGAAACCGGAAGTTGTCGCTGTTGGTTCCTTCCGCTAACTTTGTAAAGTTCGACGCTCGCTCCCGATCTGGGCAATCTGCATGCGTCTACCGTCAATGTGAGTATATGGGGGCACTTCCATTTTAGTGTCGGCTGGCTTGACAAAGGAGATTTAAGTGTCGGCTGGCTTGACCGCAGTCGAACAACCCTATGGTCGCGACCCTGTGACGTCTTTGCAGTCGGCTGCTAAATCGGACACAATTCTAGCCATCATGCATCGCTTTCAACCCACAATACATCACGTTAGGTAGCGCGCTGCAGGCGGCCACATCAAGTTGAATTCGCCTAATGAATGGGACGCGGGGAAACACCGCTGCCTGTGGACACGCACCTTCCCTCGGATCGCGAATCGCGCCACTCAATTTTTCTAAACAAAGCAGCGTCTTGCTGCTCTGACGTAATCTCGTGCTGCATTCACTGCAGTCGGACATTGGAAATTCGCGCTCGTAAATGTCAAATTGGACATAACTTTTCTTTGAATTCGTTGCTGCCAACTGGGGTGGCAACAGGGGTGGCAAGGCTTTCTTTTAGGGTGGCATTTGCCACCCTATGCCACCCCGGTAGATCCGCCCCTGGTGTGTGTGTGTGTGTGTGTGTGTGTGTGTTGTCAGAGATGGAGATGGTGAAGTGCAAACTTACTGCAACAGACATACAAACTGGATGCCAAGAAAACAGACCTGGAACAGAGAAACAGCAGTAAGCATCCATCCTAAAGGAAAAATACAGAAGTTCATCCATGCTAACTGTGGAGTGATCACATGACTGACTGCTTCAGAGGAGGGCTGACTTCCCAAATTTCCAAAATGAAATTACCTAAATTACTATCATGTTCAGGATCTGATGAAGTAGCAGATTCCATACCAACTGAATCACACTAAATTACAATGGAAATTAACTTGATGATAGTTTGGGGTTGTTTATTATCAAGATGTTTATCTTCCAGATATCATCCAGAGGTCCTCAACATGAGGAGTGGGCATCTATAATTAGATTATGAGATGGAAAAATTGTTATTTGAAAAATCCATGTTCATTAACAGTTAAAGCCAGGGATACTTCACCAGTGGAAACATGAATCTGTATTGGAAGAAGGTCATATATGTCGTTGAAATGTCAAATACATTTAGAGTTTGGTGCCTTCTTGACTGAGAAAAGGCAGACAGTGACCTTTTGGCACATGGTGCAAACATCCCATTCAAATCCCCTTCTTCCAGTCAGTTTGAGTGGTCTGTAGTCTGGGTCCCGCCGCTGGTCTGTAACAGGTCTGTAGTATCAGTGGGTCCCACCGCTGGTCTGTAACAGGTCTGTAGTCTCAGTGGGTCCCACCGCTGGTCTGTAATCTCAGTTAATATTTGCTACTCGGAATATATATGAAATATTAAACGAATTCAGCAGTACACGTCAGAGTAAAGGTGCATTACACCTAGCATGACTAAAGGAGAATATACAGGAGAAGGACACCAAAAAGTCCACTCACTAGTTCCGGGTCTGGACAGCAGGGAGATGATGAGGGTCAGGCCCAGGCCGGTGACATGAGCCGCTATCACTGCCGCCCTCCGAAGCCACACATACAGCCAGAAGTCCCGCATCCCCAGCCCCTCTCCCACCGGGCTGTACTCCACGTCTGACGGCATGGTGCAGCACCACTTGTGCGGCTACCGGCTACGCTACCGGCTACCTACCGGCTCCGGTGGAACCGTCGGAACACTGCACGAGCTCCATAATTACTCCGCTAAGACGGAGGCGGCCGACGTCACCTGGAAGCAAAGTCCGTGGGGATTGTAAAGCTCCAACGTCCAACGCTACCGGCCCGTGTTGTTCTAGACTCATCCACGGCGGTTTGGGTTTCACTTCCTGGTTTCAATCGTTGCGTCAACACCAAAGAGTTATACGTGGGATGGTTCACTTCCACTTCCTGCTTCTCAGGTTAGTCGCTTGGTTTGATTGCGGACTGGTTACGTCGTCACAGCGTGCTCCAATGTCATGATAGGATTTACCTCCCGTGATAGGATTTACCTCCCGTATTAATTCATAAATGTGTAAATGTGTTTGTATGAGTGTGTGTGTGTTTTAACGTCATTATTCCAACCTTTGCAGCGCTGTAATACACAGCTATTGCTATTCAAAATTGAAGGTTTCATTTTGAAAAGTACTAAACCTGCCCATCCTTTTTAAAAATAACCCGATGGTGTCCAACCATCCCATTGAAACAAAGTTTTAAACAACCAAATTAACGTACAGCATCAATGTGGACTTGGGGTAACATCAGTAGTAATGATAATTATTGCAGACTTCAAAGCTCATGTTGTATAGTTATACAAATCTGAAATATAACCAATTTAAAAACGATGCAAAACATGTACGTTGTGGAGAATTCATTAACTGTGAAGAAAATGAGAAATTGAAGAGAAAACCCAAGACATCAAGAGCCTAAATATGGCACATATAGCCACAAGAAAGAAGTCAAAGAAACCAAGTGTAAAGGACATTTTTAATCCATTTTTATAAACCAACATAATTAATTTAGCAGCATAACGGGATGGTCTTGAGGTATTTATAAATCCATAATCTGAATTTCATCACACCCTCCCTCTCATAGTGCGCACACACACCCACGCGCACACAGACGCGCGCACACACTCGCGCACACTCGCGCGCACACACTCGCGCACGCACGCACTCGCACATGCGCGCGCACACACACACACACACACGAACACACACACACACACGCACACTGTTGCAGGGCTGGCTCCCTCTTAGTGGCTTGTAAGGCAGGCACATTTAATGGTGCAGTTTTGGCTGTGGGAGAAGAAAACATTGAAGTTGTTACTTTCATTTTGAGAAAAGGTACGATGCAGTTTCACTTGAGAACTGGGCCCGGTTTCTCGAAGCCTTCTTACATTACGTCATTCGTAACCCCTACTTAGAGTTCCTACTTAACATTTCGCGTGTTTCCCAAAATTCTTTGCTACGAATCTCTTTCGTACGTCATACGTTGGTAAGAGTGGAGCGCTCTTAGAGCCTTCTTAGCTCTACCATAGCGATGTTTCAGCTCCTGACGCTAGTCGCTGCCACTGTACAGTAATCCAGAAATCCCTGCTGCGCATGGAACTGCACATTGCCAGTGTTGTGTTTCTGGCAGAAATAAAAATAAAATGTGCATGCATTTCATCACAAGGATAACTTTACCTCAACCTCAGAAGTAGCCTAGCCTTACAGTGTCATTTAATTAGCCCATTATCTCTAGTCAATGTCAAGGCATGTCATAAATGGACGCCGGTGACGGTCGTGAACGGTGGAGAACTATGGCAGCGATACAACGCATCCTGAACCAAAGACGTCGCCGTCCTCGGAGCCGTTTAGTTGGAATACCTAATTTCATAAGGATCAACTTCAATCCCATGGATATATTGACCGACGCGGCTATATTGCACAAGTTTCGACTACAACGGCAACAAATACGCATGTCATTAAGGATGTAATTGGCTTAATCTCCCCCGCTGTTTCTATATTTTCTATATCTTTTTTTAAATCAGTATAGGCTATGGTATTATGTTCGACCATGGTTAAATAATTTTTTAGGCCTAGAAGGATATCTAGCAATGTTTTATTCACAAACACTGCAATAGCCTACATTTTATAATATAGTGCTGTCATGCACCTGCACATGAAAAGGAAAATCGAACTCTGAGCAATCGATTTCTGGACAGCGCCGTGTACGTACGACGTAAGGAGTGTTTCCTAAGAAGACTCCTAAGAGAGCATTCGGGAACCACGACTATACAGGTAAACAACTTTGGTAAGTCATAACGTAGGAGTCTTCGTAGCGCGCTAAGAGTGGACGTTATCAGGAAACCGGGTCCTGAACAAAATGGGGCAGCAGGAAATAAACTGACATACGCTGTCAGGACAGTCAGAAGAGGAGTGGATGTTTAAAACTCACTCACATGTTTGGGGGCGCAACAGTTGGGCAACACTGGTGTCAGAAATATTGAAAAATGGATGAAATAATTTCAATGCTCTTATCAGCTGTCAATCGTTTTCATGGTATCTTATTGAAGTAAAAAATGGTGGATGCATCGCAGGTATTTAGGATGGCGTCCGTCTAAGGAAGAGCCTCGGGTTTGAAACGTCACCGTAAATAAATGCAGACATTCCAGTACTCACAAACTTGCTGAGTGTACCTTTAAATACGAACAGGTCGCTCTGCATTCTGGGTAGCTTTCACATTAACGTTCATGGTCAACTAGCCTTCAGCTTCTAACCAGAATAAGTGTGCCTTGTACTAGGACTGTTTCTGTTGCCGTTGTCACGGAGTGTTGCCATGGAAACAGAAAGCCTAGGAGGTATGGTGACACCTTTTAGATGTTGAGCTCAATTTTCACGGTCAGCCCAGTCTGGGCCATGACCATGGGTCCAGTGCAGGGCTTTAAAAGTACCTTTAATAGCACTACTGCCGACCCATCGGTGGCACATTCCTTTAGATCGACAGGCTGACCTCTACTTGGTCAATGCTCATGGCCACGCCTCCAATATGCCTCAATTTCTCTTTCCAAGGCTGTTTGGGAAAAATGGCGAGCCCATAGAATATAGAACGGGTGTAGAACAGACATGGAAGTGTTTTCAGTGGTCATGTGACTAGTCCAAAAGGAAATGGTGATTACGGTAGTTAGGAGTGGATGTTGAAGTCCATCAGATGTATGGTTGTTAGGTTTACCTTGGAATTGAATTGGGTATCGAGAATCATGGACTCTCACTGGTATTTTCTAGATTTGTGCTCGACTCAGAATTTACACCAGATCATGTCTATTTGTCCTTGCTCATTGATCTCCCTCTGTTTAAGCTGTAACATGTGACTGTGATACGTCACTGAGGCCGAGTGTGTGCGTGTTTGCGTCGGGTGCTGTTTGGGTCCTAATTCTTGTAGTAATCCATATATGAGGAAAAGCACGTGGAAGTGAAGGATATGCATGTACACACACATCTCCCCCAGCTCATTTTACATTATACTGTCGATATACACAATATACATCTAATGCTCTCATGCGCGTGCCCTGATTAACAAATATAGGCCTGTTCTTTGATTTTGAAAAAGCCATGTTAATTATGAATGATCAGTATGACTGATTGGACTGTGGCAGTGGAATCATGCCCCTTTGATCGAATCGTCAACTACTGTGGGTTGCCTGACTCACCTTCTGTGTGCCCAGCTTCTTCTCCACACCCCCAGCCAGCCCCCCGCCTTTGCTGTCCTTCCAGGGGTAAAAGTTGGAGCGCGGAGAGGAGGAGGAGGAGGCGGCAGAGCTGGAAGAGGAGGAGGGCAGGCGATGTGTTGAGGGTTTGGAGGACGGCGAATGTTCCTCCATATTGCCCCCCTTGCGTTTCTTCACAAGCCCCTGGTGCTCAAAGCCCCTCCCACTGCCCGGCCCATGTAGTCCTGAGTCGCCCACGCCGCCTCTGCTGTGGGAGTTGTTGGTGGCGGACGAGGGCTCTGGGGGTGATGAGTGGCCCAGAGGAGCATGTGTTCGTCTGTAGGTCCAGATCGCCTTGGCGGCTGGTGAATGGGACTCTGAGGGAGAGGGCTGGGGGCGGGGCTTGCTGCTGGGTGAAAGTGTGCCATTGGTCTGTCCATGTGGGAGAGGAGAAGAAATGGGGGGTTTGGAAGATGATGATGATGATGATGAGGAGGCAGCAGAAGGTGGGCGGCCCCGATCCTGGAGGATGATGCAGTTCCTGTCGGGGCCTGAGTGCTCCCCTTCCTGGGATGGGGCTTTTCGTTTGCGGAGGACAGCAGCAGCAGCAGCCTCTTCACGCAGCTTCAGCATCTGCTTGCTGGGACGCCCCACAGGGTTTTTGGTTCGTCCGGGACCCCCCTGCCGGCCCGCCACGGGTTTACCCGGAGACCCCAGATGACCGCCGGCGACGCTGCTCCCACTGCCACCGGAGTTCTCCACTTGAATGGCTGCCGGGGATCTGCCGGGACCACGACTGGAAGAGGAGGAGGGGGGCGCGGTTTTCAGGGAGGAGCTGATGTGACTTCCTGTGCGGACCTTAAAATGTAACGAAGAGGCGGAAGTGGCGGCTGTGGAGGAGGGAGACGAAGACGTCATGCTCTTGGCCGAGGAAGGTGGAGATTGAAGGTCTGTGGCTTGAGGTATTTTCCTGGATGTAAAGAGAGTAAATCCAGAAATCAAACAGCCATAAAACGTACCAACATTTTTGAGAAGATTACAAGAATTTGAGGCATTAGAATTGAGCTTTGTTTTGTATTAATGCACATCCTTGTTTGTATCGAGACAACATAAAACACCAACAAGGTTAATAGCAGGGATCTGATGATCTCATATTGTTATGATCCGGCGCATCACGGCATTATGTTTTCAGCTCATTCAGAGCATGCTTCTGTGTACGTCCTCTTCTCATCAACACCTTGGGGGGGAATTTCTTCAAATTTGGCACAAAAGTTTGATGAGAGTTGATGAAGAACAGATTCAAATTAGGTCAAAGGTCAATATGATATTCTATCACAGCATTAGCAAATGAAAAAGCAAACACCAGTCAAAACATGTCTCCCTTTTCGCTCCATTGGCATTGCTAGGGAACATATTCTAATAAAAATGTGTTTATTGGCCATCACGTGATTCATTTTCATTGTAGTGGGACAATATAATGATATCAGCTGAGGTTTCTTACTTCCAAAGATGGGCGCTGATGTGCTGCTCCAGCATGCTGCTGAGAGCCGACCTCAGGTGATGGAGTCTTCTGTCAAACGTGTAGATGCCGTGCCCTAAAGCATGGCTGCCAAACGAACATACCTGCAGAGAGAAGGCTCGTTAGTGTCTGCACCAGTGGTCTCATTGTGACAGTCAAATCACCTTTTTATTGTGTACTCTGAATAAAACAGGATCGGTTTTCTTTATGACGGTTGCACCTTTTGATTTGGCTGCCGATCGCCATTGGCCAATATTCAGTAAAAACATGCAATCAGGAGATTAGCATTAATGCTCCTTTGGTCGCCAATCCCGACAATGCTGGTGTGAAATCAGTGTTGACGTTCAGAAGGAGAGCTATTGAACACTAGCCGTTAGCGGTTGGTGGGCAGCTCAGTCCTACTTCAAATAATGGAGCCAAGAGCCAATGTGCACTGTGCTACATTATGATACATCCAGGCTTTACAAAGATATCATGATAGGTCACCCTGTAAAATGTAGTTTTTTTAAGGAGAGAATGAATTATGACTTATGTATAACGGCCTAACACTAGCTCTAAGATGCTTACCATTAATAATAATAGTAAAAACAACAATACATTTTATTTGCATTATGCAGAGTTAAACTAAATAAAAAAACAGAATAAAAAAAAACAGGTTTAAGAACAGCACAAAAAGGGCACAATGTTGACTAAGATTCTAAGAGAGGTTTCCAGGTTTTGTGGAGCCCTCAGGTGGTCTGGGAGGGAAGCACACAGGCGGAGGCAGCTGAGCAGGAAGCCCGACCCCAATAGCTTACAACGTCATTGTTATTATATAATAATTACTTATATAATATAGCCAGGGCCATATCTCTGAGGTGGCCACAGAAGTCAGAAAGTAACTTCTCAAAACAATATCAGGATTTTTCACACATCATCAAGAAAATCAACCTTGGCAGGAATTCCCTGGTGTTCTGGTTCCAAAGTCCTCACCTGTAGTGGTCTGGGATGTGCAGCAGAAGATGGGAACTCAGCGGGCTCCTCTGGTCCTTCTGCCTCACTTTCATCACTGGAGATGCGTCCGTGGACGAGAGGCGAGGGGGCTCGGAGACCTCCCCCATCCTGCCGCTGCTTCTCCTCCTCTGTGCTGCTCTCCGACACGGCCCAGCTGCAAAACAGATGCATTCAAATGGATGCTTTAAATAAAGTCTGATTATACAATAATATACTAGAGTAGCCATCGTTCCATGGTTATAGTGATAGACTGCCAATACCCGATATGATGGCTTGGGTGGTGGGTGTATGACAATATAATTATTCCTTCTTTAGGTTAGGGCATCACAAGCTCTCCATTTCATTAGTAGTTTGTATGGGTAGTCCCAATAGCAGTACCATTGTGTGTTATTGTGGTTTTATACATGTCATGTGTGTTTTGTGAGTGGTGTGTAAGCTTCCGTCTTTCAAACCACACAGATCGTCTTCAGTCAACGTCTCTGCCAGTCATCGGTCAGCAGCTCACCCAGCTGCCTTCACCGACACGCACACTGAACCAGAACAGTTCTCACATCGGCTCCATGGGGAGGTGTGGGTCTGTGTGTGTGCAGGGCATGCTGCTATAGGTAACTTTAATTCAGCCTACTGAGGTTATAATAGTTGGATACATTAATGGGAAAAGTCCAAATGTCATCTCGATGTTGTCATCAGTTATTCTGACTGTGTTTCAGTATAAAACATACTGATGCTCATCTCTAACCCTTATGGTGTCACGGTTACTTTGAAAACGATGATGGAAGTCTCTGAAGGTGGTCAGTTTGACAGATTGGAAGCAGGTCTGTGTTCCCTACGCGTCACAGAGCACCTTTTAACTGCAAGTTATGCAGTTTGACAACAATAAGACTACGTTTTCATTTGGTTCATCTCACTTCAATCATTTTAATCACAATGAAATGGGCTTGGAAGTCGAGCAGACAGACTGATCACTAGGCATTGGACCATATGAAAAAGTCCTGACAAAATAATTGCAATTTACAACATTATCCCGATTATCATCTAAATATGCTTGAAAATGTTAAAATGGCACTTAGACTAGTATGACTGTACATTTTGTTAGTTGTGATGAAGTAAAAATATTTGTTTACTAAGTAAACATCCTTTTAAGTGACAATTATCACATAATCTTAAATAAGATCATCAGAAATCATAAGTTTCTATTTTTCACTTTTACACCATCATAGCGAGTCAGACAGCTTTTTCTGTTCACCCGTGAAGATATTTACGAGAATCCCCAAAATTAAAATTCACCACAATCAATGATCATCTTATTGTGCGTTTGTTGTATCGTCCCTACTGAGCAACACGCCATCCTTAAAAAAAACACAGCACCATCTAGTGGATTGAGAAAGACATTGTTATGAAAAAGTGTAATTTGTATTTGCAATATTACGAGAAGACTTGGATACTTGGCGTTCGTTTACTGATACAATATGGCCGTGCAAAATATTGTGATATTGAGATTCACCAGCCCTCATAGCTCCAGTCAGTAATGCTCACTAACCTGAAAGCAGGGAGGCTGGCCAGCGGTCTCCTGCAGTGTGGAGCCCCAGCCTGCTCCCTTGGGGCCTCCGGGCTGGGGGATCGCCCGGTGGAGGAGCCTCCGTCCAGGGATGGGCCTCCTTTCTCACGAACCTTGGTCTTCAGCTCAGGTGATGGAGTCTTCTGTCAAACGTGTAGATGCCGTGCCCTAAAGCATGGCTGCCAAACGAACATACCTGCAGAGAGAAGGCTCGTTAGTGTCTGCACCAGTGGTCTCATTGTGACAGTCAAATCACCTTTTTATTGTGTACTCTGAATAAAACAGGATCGGTTTTCTTTATGACGGTTGCACCTTTTGATTTGGCTGCCGATCGCCATTGGCCAATATTCAGTAAAAACATGCAATCAGGAGATTAGCATTAATGCTCCTTTGGTCGCCAATCCCGACAATGCTGGTGTGAAATCAGTGTTGACGTTCAGAAGGAGAGCTATTGAACACTAGCCGTTAGCGGTTGGTGGGCAGCTCAGTCCTACTTCAAATAATGGAGCCAAGAGCCAATGTGCACTGTGCTACATTATGATACATCCAGGCTTTACAAAGATATCATGATAGGTCACCCTGTAAAATGTAGTTTTTTTAAGGAGAGAATGAATTATGACTTATGTATAACGGCCTAACACTAGCTCTAAGATGCTTACCATTAATAATAATAGTAAAAACAACAATACATTTTATTTGCATTATGCAGAGTTAAACTAAATAAAAAAACAGAATAAAAAAAAACAGGTTTAAGAACAGCACAAAAAGGGCACAATGTTGACTAAGATTCTAAGAGAGGTTTCCAGGTTTTGTGGAGCCCTCAGGTGGTCTGGGAGGGAAGCACACAGGCGGAGGCAGCTGAGCAGGAAGCCCGACCCCAATAGCTTACAACGTCATTGTTATTATATAATAATTACTTATATAATATAGCCAGGGCCATATCTCTGAGGTGGCCACAGAAGTCAGAAAGTAACTTCTCAAAACAATATCAGGATTTTTCACACATCATCAAGAAAATCAACCTTGGCAGGAATTCCCTGGTGTTCTGGTTCCAAAGTCCTCACCTGTAGTGGTCTGGGATGTGCAGCAGAAGATGGGAACTCAGCGGGCTCCTCTGGTCCTTCTGCCTCACTTTCATCACTGGAGATGCGTCCGTGGACGAGAGGCGAGGGGGCTCGGAGACCTCCCCCATCCTGCCGCTGCTTCTCCT
Organism: Chelidonichthys spinosus; assembly: GCA_029853015.1. Taxonomy (NCBI): domain Eukaryota; kingdom Metazoa; phylum Chordata; class Actinopteri; order Perciformes; family Triglidae; genus Chelidonichthys; species Chelidonichthys spinosus. Next base: position 28,792,479 of record CM056822.1, on the reverse strand, counting down.
CCTCTGTGCTGCTCTCCGACACGGCCCAGCTGCAAAACAGATGCATTCAAATGGATGCTTTAAATAAAGTCTGATTATACAATAATATACTAGAGTAGCCATCGTTCCATGGTTATAGTGATAGACTGCCAATACCCGATATGATGGCTTGGGTGGTGGGTGTATGACAATATAATTATTCCTTCTTTAGGTTAGGGCATCACAAGCTCTCCATTTCATTAGTAGTTTGTATGGGTAGTCCCAATAGCAGTACCATTGTGTGTTATTGTGGTTTTATACATGTCATGTGTGTTTTGTGAGTGGTGTGTAAGCTTCCGTCTTTCAAACCACACAGATCGTCTTCAGTCAACGTCTCTGCCAGTCATCGGTCAGCAGCTCACCCAGCTGCCTTCACCGACACGCACACTGAACCAGAACAGTTCTCACATCGGCTCCATGGGGAGGTGTGGGTCTGTGTGTGTGCAGGGCATGCTGCTATAGGTAACTTTAATTCAGCCTACTGAGGTTATAATAGTTGGATACATTAATGGGAAAAGTCAAATGTCATCTCGATGTTGTCATCAGTTATTCTGACTGTGTTTCAGTATAAAACATACTGATGCTCATCTCTAACCCTTATGGTGTCACGGTTACTTTGAAAACGATGATGGAAGTCTCTGAAGGTGGTCAGTTTGACAGATTGGAAGCAGGTCTGTGTTCCCTACGCGTCACAGAGCACCTTTTAACTGCAAGTTATGCAGTTTGACAACAATAAGACTACGTTTTCATTTGGTTCATCTCACTTCAATCATTTTAATCACAATGAAATGGGCTTGGAAGTCGAGCAGACAGACTGATCACTAGGCATTGGACCATATGAAAAAGTCCTGACAAAATAATTGCAATTTACAACATTATCCCGATTATCATCTAAATATGCTTGAAAATGTTAAAATGGCACTTAGACTAGTATGACTGTACATTTTGTTAGTTGTGATGAAGTAAAAATATTTGTTTACTAAGTAAACATCCTTTTAAGTGACAATTATCACATAATCTTAAATAAGATCATCAGAAATCATAAGTTTCTATTTTTCACTTTTACACCATCATAGCGAGTCAGACAGCTTTTTCTGTTCACCCGTGAAGATATTTACGAGAATCCCCAAAATTAAAATTCACCACAATCAATGATCATCTTATTGTGCGTTTGTTGTATCGTCCCTACTGAGCAACACGCCATCCTTAAAAAAAACACAGCACCATCTAGTGGATTGAGAAAGACATTGTTATGAAAAAGTGTAATTTGTATTTGCAATATTACGAGAAGACTTGGATACTTGGCGTTCGTTTACTGATACAATATGGCCGTGCAAAATATTGTGATATTGAGATTCACCAGCCCTCATAGCTCCAGTCAGTAATGCTCACTAACCTGAAAGCAGGGAGGCTGGCCAGCGGTCTCCTGCAGTGTGGAGCCCCAGCCTGCTCCCTTGGGGCCTCCGGGCTGGGGGATCGCCCGGTGGAGGAGCCTCCGTCCAGGGATGGGCCTCCTTTCTCACGAACCTTGGTCTTCAGCTCTGCCACTAGCTGGTCAAAGTTCTTGCTGCGGCCCACCACCTTCCTTCGCTGGTGGATGGAGTGGATCTGAAATGGTGTTTTACACTTGGTTATTTTACACACAGAGTTCCTACACACATGCAAATGTATGTGAGGATGCCTCATAGGAGGAGACCCTCTCTACAATATGACACTATCACAAACATTGTTTACTGATCCGAACCACATCATCACACTTCAAGGCTACTTCACCATACTGAAGACGATTGTTTCACTGTAAGTAGTACTTAATGGACATTCCTATGTGAGAGCTGAAACCACATAATGTGATATTTTCTAAATGACAAACTGACTACAAACATATTTCCTTTTAGAAATCCAATCCATTCATTGTTTTGGCAAAACAGCAGCCATGAATAAATAGGAGTATATTGAGGAGACATGTGGGCTTCCTTGTAGCAGGTGGAAGAGCAAACAGCCACCTCCAGAGCAGGTAGATGCTTTCCTGTAACTCCTGTCATTTCCTGTTAATCAGGTCATCCTGTCTCTACTCGGCTGGATGTGGCCTCTCACACTCACTTCCTCCTTCACACACCAGCCACCATATAAGGACTTTTCCTGTGCTGGAAGCCATTTTCACCACTATGCTATCAGTCAGTGATCAGCATCAACATGAGCAGTGAACACAGCTTGAATCATTTGAAAACGTCGTCATCACTCTTATTTGCTTCAGTGTAGTTCTGTAATCCTACTCTGAAGCATTACAGTACAAATCAATTAAAGCATGTGTATCTAGTTAAGTTGAAAAATCACTGATTTAATATGGAATGTGTAATAAATCCAACTCATTCAAATATCTTATGACAATACAGAGCATCTGTGGCGGAATACCAGAAAACAAGATGGTAATCGATTCCTTCAAAGAGCAAAATACTTCCACCTTAGAGCAATTCACTAAGAGCATTAAAGGATTCAGAGTATTAATAAATCAGACAACTGTTGTCTATGTAAAGATATAGTTGGGTAATGTCTAGCTACACAGACAATCACTTGCCGTCGCCATGTTGAGAGCCATGTGGAGGCCATAGATATTATTTAACACCATTAACGTCAAGCTGAAGTAAAAAATGCCCTTTTAGATCATAGCCCCCCTGCATAGTGTTCACCTATTAATCAATATATGATATAAAAAAAATCAATAAAAGATATGATTGCAACTTTTAGTCTAGTTTAGCTAGAGAAGGTTGTAATCAAATCATCAAATCCCTCCCTAATGTTCTATCCTGGTTCACTGGGAAATACCTCACCATATGTTTACCATCATTCAACTGTGAAATAAGTAATGATTTTTAATGATGAAGGTTTTTTATTAAACTCTTAAAATAACTCTCAGCTGATATGAGGACACAGTCAATGCAAAGACACAAATAGATGTAAATTTGCACCAGGTGACACATGAATGATGGAAATACACAAAAGTCCAGTCAATCTAGTCCAGCGAGAACCTCGTGTGACGCTGCAATGTGAAAACCTATCAGCATCAATATTCTCCTGCCAACGTTGCTGAATCCGAAATAGAGCTCCTGGGTCTGTGGTTCCCCCAGAGGTCTAGATAGTAGCTCACATTAGTCCAGAGACCAGACCAGACTATGTGGAGAAACCAGAGACTGTCTGTGGTCCCCCAGAGGTCTAGATAGTAGCTCACATTAGTCCAGAGACCAGACCAGACCAGACTATGTGGAGAACCAGAGACTGTCTGTGGTTCCCCAGAGGTCTAGATAGTAGCTCACATTAGTCCAGAGACCAGACCAGACTATGTGGAGAACAGAGACTGTCTGTGGTCCAAACAACAAGGTCTCTGCTGTATTTATGTCTAGTTGACCTTATTTGGAGTGTTGATGGAGTAGCTACAATGTTAGCATAGCCTAGCACCCATCAACCAGACTCCATTCAGAAAACAAGCATTTTAAGACTTTTTACTGATCACCATCATTATGGAGTATTTCAGCATCCTTTTTATCTGGTTATTGATATTAAATCACAGATAAAAAAAAGCTTATTTTGGGTTCATCCAGCCAACGTGCGTCTTGGTTGGTGTCTACATGGAGGTTGGCCCCGCCTCCTCTCTGATGCATCTAGAGCGAGTGCTGTGCATAATAATAAATTATCCAAGGGTGAATATTCACTCTGCATTTGGTAAACCCATGCATTAGTCTTCCAAGTCCACCCACAATCTGACTTTACCAAGAAAAATGACACCCAAAACCCACTTTCAAGATTAGTCATTTAAACCATCAATATATTTTGACACTGTTGACTGTCTTGCTTGCCATTGAAGCAAAGTTAGTCAAACAGAATCTACATTTCATGCACTTTAAAGAAGCTTTGTCACTTTGTTGTTAAGTGCCTCCATCACAGGTTATCTCTTCCAGACCACACACTCACAACCTACTTTCACACTCCGATGTGTGTGGTCTCTTCATGACACGGCCAAAAAGGTAGATCATATTTTTGGCATGAACCTTTAACAGAGAGCAAACAGTCATATGTCTGTTAAAGGTTCATGCCAAACATATGATCTACCTTTTTGGCCATGTCATGAAGAGACCACACACTCACAACCTACTTTCACACTCCGATGTGTATTGATTCAAAAGTTAAAGTGCAGGATTGGATGCTGAAAATGAGCCTCTTAACCGTTTACTCAACTCCATGGAGAAAACACAGAGGGGACAATGAGGAAGAACAATTGCAAAGACATGAGAATCTGAGGCGTATGAAGAAGTAGGGCAGCGGAGTGTGTTTGGGGCTTACATTGCATGTCAGGAGGCGGGTGCAGACCTTCTTCCTGTCAGGGTCAAGGACGCCGCAGTGTTTGTCCAAGTCACACTCCCTCTCTGAGGAAACACATAGCATCTCAGCTACAACATCACACAGTCAGCAATCAATCACAACATGTCAACATCTCTGGAGCCATTTAGACATTTTAGAGAACGCCGCCTGAATGTGCTGTACAAGCTGAACTGTACAAGGATTCAGTCATACATTGACATTCCAATTCTGTGCAGGGTTTTTATAATTTTAGTTTTCATAATTGCAGCTCATTATGAGCGCCGCTGAAAAATTAGTTTTGTAAAATTAGATTACAGTATTGCATACAATTGTTTCCAGCTTGTGTGATACAAATATTACCAAAACCCCAACAGGCTGTAAAGTCCAAATGTATTGAAAAATAGAGATAATAATTTCAACTCAAAACGAGAATAAAGTCGTAACATTACGAGAAAAAAGTCATAATATTACGAGAAAAAAGTCATAATGTTACGAGAATAAAGTCGTAATATTACAAGAATAAAAGACATAATATTACGAGAATAAAGTCGTAATAAGGAAATACTTAGTCTTCTGGCACACCAGCATCAAATTATCATCAGTATCATGACTTTGAAGCGATTGTGCAAACGACTGTCTGTTTCGAAGAAAGAACCACACAGACTTGGAAGAAATTGCTTAGTTTGTGGAAGAGGAGCTGTCTGGTAGTGGTCAACTGCAACTGAGGCTGCTGTTTGGTTGAGCTGGTCACGTCAGATCTTGATAACGACTTTGACTTTATTCTGGTAATATTATGACTTTTTTCTCGTAATATTCCAACTTTTTTCTCGTAATGTTACGACTTTATTCTCATAGACCTAATATTATGACTTCATTCTCGTAATATTATGACTTTATTCTTGTAATTTAAAAAAATATATTTATTTTTTCTTTTAGTCTGGCCCTAATACTCCGTCGTAAAAGTTGATTTTATAAAAAGAAAAAATAATTCATCATCTGATGGATCACATAATTCAAATTGACATCTACTAGAGTTCAACTGATATAATAATGATCGTTTGGAGCAGGAAAATGCCAATACTGGATTAGTCAGCAGAAAACAAACAAGCTGAATTTATCGAGAACACACTGTACATAAGTTGAACTGAATATCTAAGGCAATGTAATAATACCCAAATTAATATGTCTGGAACTAAACATCAAACTAACCATAAAAAAAAAATATAGGTGAGAGCCTTTTTATTTATTTTCAATGAAAAGAGAAAGGTTTCTCACAGCTGGAGTCCTCGACATGCTTTACTTGTCGGCTACTTTTACATTCCTATCATTAGTAATAGAACATCCTGAAGTGTGGTTTGATGGATTACATCATTGGTATATGTTGGATTTATTTACAATGTGCGATCCCCCAGTTTATGACTGGCCAAGATTCCTTGTGTTGTGGGTTACATGTCACTCTGACCAACCATCAATGTCGTTGCATACTAATTCTCCTGACCCGGGGAAGGAGGATCCCAAAGTGTCATTTCATTTCAGAAATGGATCACGCTTCCAAACTGGATAGTAAGTTACAGTAACAGTTGAATGATTTCTTTCTCTCTCTCCTTTCCTTGATTCAAAGATCTGACAGTGTTGTTTTGTATATCCCAGAGAGAACTTTTGTTAGGAGAAATAAACTGAAAACGGGTCATGAAAACCATTTGTCTACTTGCTGCAAAATCAGCTTGTCAGAAATAATCGTGCACTAAAGGTTTTTGGAGCAGACAGAAAAACACTTGATTTGAAGCTTAACAAGATAGATTTTTGTGGGATTCTCACATGATCTTGTGAGAACCTAGTTGCCATGGGAGGAAAGTGCAAGTACGACAACCTTATTTAACCGTATTCAGACCTGTAGTTTGTTTGAAATATTTACATACATGTTGCACTTGGATCTTGATAAACGGAAACACCCTTAACGCCACGCACTCGCAAACTGTTTTGTGATTGGTCAGAATTGTGTGGACGTTTAAATGTCTGGAACCATCTTGGAATAGTCCCCCTGGTTACATTCTTGTTGAAATCCCCCAGAAAATGGATCATTTTCACTTCATGATGACCGCGAGATAAACCTGAGCTAAACTCTGGAAGTAAGAGGCAAATGTAATGCATCGACATTGGCCGGTTTGTTCTGAGTGCAACTGCTGCGTTCAGATCTGCTTCAACTCTCCAGGTTTCAGAGCAACAAGCTCAGCCTGAATAAGCCCCAACACTATCCATATGACAGGACTGATACATGGAATGAGAGCAGTAATAACAGTCATGACAGAGTAGAACATAATTACCACTAAAGATAACAGCAGCAGTAGATACTGTATAATATATTGATAATAAGAATCCTAACAATAAAGCAAAACTCCTAGCATAGTTAAAAATAGAAATATGACTAAGCTGTTTGACGGAAACAGGTCCAGCTGCTTACTTCCTCCTAAAGACCATCAGTGTCTCTCTGCATTTGTACTCACTGGAGGCCACTTTGTTGTAGGCTCGGGGGGTCCGGTGGCTCTGCAGTGCAGAGGTCAGAGGGGAGTCCTTCCTCTGGCTCTGGTTGGGGGGTCTGTCACCGGGTGAAGGCCGACCAGGTGGGGTGCCTCCGTGCGGCCAGGGTGGATCTCTGAGTGATGGAGGAGGGGAGCTCATTGGAGGCTCCAGAGGCGGCGGCGGCTTGAACACTGATGACTCTGTGTGGCCGCTGTGGGAGGACTTCTCCAGCGGGGAATGTCTAGGTGATGGAAGGGGAAGGAGAGGGGTTAGCTCCATGGTCTGCCCTTTAACACTGGAAAAATTTAATAAAAATCACCTTTAAAAAAAACATGTTATCCAGCAGAGGGGTGCACACACTAGAACAGCTGATATCAGCAGTTCATCTTTTCCCACTTCCTGTTAGTTTACTGTCGAGGGGGGGGTTAGTCGCCCCCCCCGGACGACTAATCACAAACCGATGACTTTGGTGGCTTAAACAAATAATACATTATTCAATAAGCAGATTTTGTTTGGACAGAGGCGGGCTAGCCGTTTGCCCCCAGTGTTTCCAGTGTTTATGCTAAGCTAACTGGCTAACAAGGCTGCCCTATATTTATCGGACAGGCATGTGAGTAGCAAAGATCATAGCGCTCTTCCAACTCTAATTCAATTTCAGCTTTTTGTCCTTTGGTGTTTTATAAAAATGATTGTAAGGGCTACCGGTATTGTTATGTGCAAATTGATTTAACTGACGAAGAACTAAATGAACCTGTACAAAAAAGTATTGGATAGAAAATAATACTGCACAGCATACATCACACACGGCACGCACATGTCATATTTTCATTATTAAGCAGACTGTAGTATCTTTATTTCTCATAATACACATAGGCCTGTCAAACAATTAAACATTTGACTGATTTCTCACAGGGAAGCTGTGGATTAGTCACTATCCTCAAATTTACCCGAATAATTCCCATTTTCTCTGTTTATTGTTGGGAACAGAAAGATGAATGTCAGAAAGTGTATATGAACCAGAATGTGAAGCCTCTACAAATAGGGATGCTTTGATACCACCGAGAACAAATACGTGTATTTCAGTACTTGTGAGTACTAATACGAGTAATTAATAATACCATTACAGTTACCATTACCTGGTACCATTACACCATTAACATTCATCTGTTTTCCTGATACAAACGGAGCAGAGTTTGCAGTAAAGATATTAATAATGAATGGTTGAACCTGTTGGCAGTTACACAGTTGAAATAAATATTAGAGATAAAAAAGCTAAGAGACTCAAGAGGATAGCTTATCACTGAAAGGAGAATAGTGCTAGTCCACCTTAAAAAGGTCAGCCCACCTTAAGTGTTCCTGAGCCGGAGCAGCCAGAGTAGTTGCTAACTTTCAGTTTTGGCAACCAAACCCAGAGCCTGGTTGCCTAGTAACCACTTGAAAAGTTAGCATTGAGCCCTTCCTCACTACTGCATCAAAAGGCAGGACTTCCTTCTGTGAAGCATTTGTCTACTTTCTAGCTTGTCTTCGAGTTCTTTTCTGTCGGCCGGACCGCTGGTTAGACATTCTCTCCAACGTGTCCCACTCTGTTCTTACCGTACTCCGTCCTTGGAGTTCTTGGGGTGTCTGTATTGGGGTGGAGTGGAAGGTGAAGGCGGGGCTGCCCGTGGCTGCCCCGCCCCCTGACCGCGACCTTCCCAGGATGAAGCAGCGTTGGTCCCGTGGGAAGGAGAATGGCCGTGGTGGGGCCTCTGCTGGGGTTGTGGTGCGGTTGTGGGAGAGCGCAGTCGGGCATACAGCTTGGACAGAGGGCCGTGTCGTCGCTCGCAGTGCTTTTCAAAAGCCTGCGGCTTCACTACCTGGCCACAGTGGCTGCACACCACCAGGTAGAAGTCATCATGGCCGGGGTAGAGGCCAAAGATGGACATGTCTTGAATGGAGAGGGGAGAGGAAATACAACGGACACACGCATCAGACAGCAGCAGTGGTGGTAACATGGTCATTTCACTGTGGGGCAGGAAAAGATGATGTTGCATTGAGGAAAGATGGAGGAACTTCTCAGTACCGTACAGTAAGAGTTGCACAGGAAAATACCAGTGCAATCTGTTTTCAATTGGTAAATGTCATTGGTAACCTGCAGTATCCCCACCTTTGGATTCTGACTCCATCAACTACATGAGCATTTTGTTCGGTACTTCGGAAATGCAATGGCTGGAAACGGCTCTACGCTGGATTAAAGCGCTCCAATCGATCTACCATCGATTGTTATCAGCCGATGTTTTTCAAAATAGTTTGATCTGGGGAATCTAGAGAAAGTCAACCAGAAGACGAAAAACACTTGAGGCAATTTACCTGTACACCGCTAAAATGGCTTCACTGGATTTGTAAGATGCGTCTCTAAAGCACCTATTACAGACAGACTTTGGGGGAGGGGCATTGACGGTCCACTGCTAAGGTAGTCGCAGGGTCATACTACAAACGGACAGACTACAAACTCAGCGCTAACATGTAATGTCCGATTCAGATTAGGGCTGCACCATGTGTCGGGTTTTCATCGTCATCGCGATATCAACATGCATGATACACACATCGCAAAGACTGCCTGAAATGCCTTGACTCAGAAAATGACATTTCATTTGCATGCACCATGCATTCACGTTGGCGCTCAGCAAGCGAACATGTGACCTCTCAGATGCACTGATCAGACGTAAGACCGTGGCATGTAAGAAGGCATTTAGGCAATTAGTATTGATCTGAATTTTAAAAAACTGCAAAGGTAACACACACAACAAACCCATGGTTAGCTCTGAAACTAGCATGTTGGCTTATTCTGCACCGTCACTGTTAATATATGAACTAAAGGCACACCGTTTGAGGAACACGCGAGTTTAACATCCAACTAATGTTTTGCATCATCTCAGTACATTCCCTGCCACAGTACAATACTTTGACATGTATAATATTTTTTTTATAGTTATAATTTAAATGAGGGCTTTGTTTGCTCAGCCATTCATGTGCAATTTGTTCAATAAAATCAAGCTAGAAAGAATTTATTTTATTCAGTGTTTGGGGTCTATATTACCAGGCTACCTATTAAAGCAGAAATACATAGGAACTATATAGCTAATATGCACAATTCAATATTCATAGCAAGTCATATCATCATTGCAGATTTCCCTCACATGGTGCAGGCCTAGTTCAGATTACATGATATTAATGTCGGTACCCTGGTCTCTATGTCAGATCAGGTGATTACAGTCAAAGTATTGTGGTGACTTGCACCAGAGACATAACGAGACTAAACTAGTCCTCGACCAATCATGACTGCTCTTCTTTCACCACGTGTGTGATGTCATCCCTACTCTGCTATTTCTCTCCAGTTCTCTCCTGGTCCTCCTGTTTTCTTTCATCACTCTGCCATGGAAGATACAGGGCTATGGTTGCCGTAGTAACATAAATGTTTCCTCCGTGTCACAACAGCATTATTCCTCTCTCTCTTCATTTTTGTTTAGGGTCATTCCATGTCAACTCAGCCACCCATGTACATGACACCTCTCATATTTTGCTGAAAAGCGGTGAAAATATGCCTTATCTTACCAAACGAAGGAATCTTAAATTTCAGGTCAATATCTCAAATGGTTTGCCCGTGGCGTCCATTTGAATTTTAAGTGCCACACCCCTTTTTGACACATTGGAATTTCGCATTTCATTTGTTGGCATTTTTGGAGGCCCATAACTTATGTTCTAATAGTGATAGAAGGCTGAGAATTGCTCTGTTAGTTCATTGTAATGTGTACTTCACAATTCTACAGGCAGAATCAACATCCTTGCTGTTTGGGTGAGAGGTGGGTCACCAAAGTCCAATTTATTTTTATTTTTGACAGCCAAAACTATTTTTCACTTTTTGGGTGCTCCTAGCACCACGATGAATGATCATATTTATTCCAAACAGGATTATTTGTTGTATAAGGTTGTTGGGACCTTTGCTCTTGCCAAAATGAATTTGAAGGATATGGTACCACTAGTGGGGGTTTTATGGGGGTCCAAAAACCCTCCCGGGCAGAGGTGACTCTTTTGGAAGCCCATATTTGGACCCCCAAATGACCACGTGGCCACTTGATGATCCTAATGGGATTTATACCAGATTAAGATACATATTTGTTCTTTCTTTTAATGAAATAAAACCTGACTATGAAGCTCCTTGATATGAATTTTATTCGTCAAAATGCACCATTTTGGACTTTTTTTTTTCCAAAATTCTGGAATGTAGATCAGTGAGAATTTAGTGATGATAAAGCATGAAAATAGTGGAAATAACTTAGTATTATGCCCAGTGATGACAAACAATTAAATATTTAGACTACTGGCCATTTATTTCCTGAAAATCACAAATTAATCCCTTATCCACGATGAAAGAGACCCACCTGTGACAAGCGAATCGCAGCATGAGCAAGTCTGCAGGCCACTGATGCAAACCATATTCTGACACCAATGGAGATGTTTCAATGGGCAAAAGAAAACATTAAGAACATAACATTCTTCTTTGTTAGTGCAGAAAATATTAAAAAACACGAGGAAACTTACAAATTGGAGCAGTAACATAATTTTGTCATGGTCCTTTTGGTCACGTTTGTATTGGTGAGCACCATGTTTATCTGAACGTTCAACAATGTTTCCAATGAACCATTTTGACAAATAAAATTGATGTCAAGGAGCTTCATAGTCAAAAGTTTTATTTCATTTAAAGTTAGAACAAATATGTATCTTTATCTGGTATAAATCCCATTAGGATCATCAAGTGCCCACGTGGTCATTTGGGGGTCCAAATATGGGGTTCCAAAAGAGTCACCTCTGCCCGGGAGGGTTTTTGGACCCCCATAAAACCCCCACTAGTGGTACCATACCCTTCAAATTCATTTTGGCAAGAGCAAAGGTCCCATATATAACAAATAATCCTGTTTGGAATAATATGATCATTCATCGTGATGCTAGGAGCCCCCAAAAAGTGAAAAATAATTTTGGCCGTCAAAAAAAAATTGGACTTTGGTGACCCACCTCTCACCCAAACAGTAAGGAATTGTGATTCTGCCTGTGAAGTATTACATTACAATGAACTAACAGAGCAATTTTCAGCCTTCTATCACTATTAGAACAGAAGTTATGGGTCTCCAAAAATGCCAACAAATGAAATGCGAAATTCCAATGTGTCAAAAAGGGGTGTGGCACTTGAAATTCAAAGGGATGCCACGGGCAAACCGTTTGAGATATTGACCTGAAACTTCAGATTCCCTCGTTTGGTAACATAAGGCATATTTTCACCGCTTTTCAGCAAAATCTGAGAGGTGTCATGTACATGATACCCCGATTTTGGCTGTTTTCACATGGAATGACCCTTTACAGTTGTTGACTGAAGAAAAAGGCAAAGCCCCCCCAATCAAACCTGCAAGACTTTGTCGGGACGTTGTGAGCCATCGTGATGTGGGCTGTTGTTTTCTTTCAACAACCCATGTTGTGTTGTCTGAACTAGGCCTGCACGATATGAGGAAAATCTGAGATGGCGATAGGACTTGTGATAAACAAATATTGTTGAATTGTACCTTTAGATTAATGGCGTTTTTGATTTGGCAAGGAGCAGGTTTCCTCCACATGTTCTGCTTATTCACATAGCCGAAAGATCCCCAGGCTAGGTCCATTGGTGACCAAGTTGCCTGCAATTCTGAATATTTGCCTGTTTATTTTTAGATGCCAGCCTGTGGTAGAACTGACAGCCTAGTCCACCTCTTACCCACGCTGACAGCCTCCAGCCTCTAAATAAGCAGGTACAGGTGATGGATGGATATTGATCTATCAGTTAAATTGTTGAAAAAAAAAAACCCCTGAACTGATCAATGTAAACTGCAACCTTCCATCCCTTCAGGACCTGCACAGCTCCAGGGCTCGGAGTCGTGCAGGTAGATCTGTGGCTGACCCCTCCCATCCCGGTCACAGTCTTTTTGACACACTTCCCTCTGGCAGGAGGCTGCGGTCCATCAGGACCAAAACCTCCCGCCACATTAACAGTTTCTTCCCTTCTGCCGTTGGGATCCTCAACATGTCCCGGGTCACCCAACCCCCAAACCCACCACTTTACAACTCCTAACAGTCCTTTATATATTTTTTTTCTTTTGCACAGTCAGTCACAGCTCTTCCGTCTCTATATATCAGTCATCCCTCACTTTATGTCTGTGTTTATATTGTATATACTATATATATTAGTCACTGTTATTGTTATTGCCTCAATGCATGCACCTTAGTCACCAAGACAAATCGTTGGTGTAAAATCCTTCTTGGCAATAAATGTTTCTGATTCTAAGCTAGAAAAAACGAAGAGAAATATCAATATTTTAAATAAATACAAATGTGGGGACCCTAGATTCTTCTTCTTACTCGTCACCTTGTGATGACCGTTATTCCCATGTGACGAGATGCAGCATGACTTTGAGAAGGTGCACACACTAACGATCACTATCAATGTACTTCTTTTGATTTATTATGTCGTGCTCTGATACGCACACACACACACACAGACAGCTGTCAGACAGCTGCTGCTACAGACAGCCCGGCTAGGCTCCAGAAGGTGTCTTTCACCTTCTCTGCATCTCACCTTCTCTGCATCACACAACACTCTGCAAACCAGCACCTCCATTGACTCTGGGCGGACCAAAGACAAGCTGGGGCCAAGTTTGTTGAGGCAGTACAAGGTGCAAGCACAGTAAGGCAAGCACACACTAGTAAGACCATCAGTTCATGTTTTCAGATGTCCCAAACAAAATAGACTTTTCTACGACTTGTACATGATAGTGTGCAGACTTACCCTCCTTACTGAGCGACATGGCCTCCGCAGCCTTCTTGCCATTCTTGCTGCAGTCGTCACCATCAGGCCCTGAAACATCATACATAACAAATGTGCACATGTTCAGTGAGCCCCTTGAGAGACACCATATTCCCAATGTTGTATGTCAGGTTCATCGGCAAGATGAAGCCCAACCTCACAGCAACATGCTGCACATAAACAGGCCATTAAGCTGTGTTTTATAAAGGACTGCTATACAAGTCAACTTCTTCTCTGTTGACCACATTTTCCAGTCATTGTTTTCTAACAGCAATAAGTGTGGCGGAGGAGGACTTTATTTCATAGTTTTGGACAAAGTAGCACTTAGAGGGATGCCAGACAATGAGTGAGCGCTCATACTTAGAGATGGGAAGGACAAGAACACTTTTGGGTCAGAAGTCACACATATGACATTTCCTCTGGCATCCAGACACGTTAAAACGGGTTAAACGCTAAAGGGAGGCGGTGACGCTGGCAATCAAACGAGAAGACTGAAATGAAGCGAAAAGAACACAGTAACGTTAGCTCACATCAAAGGCTGGGCCAGCATTTACATGGTGGCAACAGCATCAGACTCCTCCTCCGTCACCGGCGTCTCCTCTCACTGCTGCTAGCACTAGCATGCTAACGCTAACTGCCTCGTCTTCAACGCCGAGAATGGCTTGATTGCTAGCTAGCCTAGCTTTCCACGGCAAGAAGTTGCTCGCCCAACACTAGCCTCCTTCCGCTCTGATGCCACCGCTGCCCGGCTCGTTTCACCAAAATAATACGCATCCATTAAACATTGGCATCTTGTTTCATGGCCACCACTGTAAAGCACACAGTATAATTACTATATCTTCACAACTATCACTTGTTTTTTCAAGTAGACAGCGTATGTAGTGGGACCTGGGAGAGAGCAACATGTTACCCACCCAGCACTAGGACCCGGCAGGGTCTTTGTTTGGGTAACATGGTTAGCTCTGTCCTCCGTTTCCACGAAAATAAACCCCGGTGCTTTGGTGAAATGGCTTCGTATCTGCCAGTGGTTGCGTCAATGTGCTTCCTTACCATCCGCCGCTGTCACACCGGCCCACTCCGCCCAGGCAGTCCAGCTTTGTCCCACAAAATCATCGAGGCTAGGCACCCGCCGATCCAGAGCAGCCATTACTTTTACTGCGCGTTCACGCACCGCCATCATCACTGCGCGGCAAGCAACTTACGTCATATCTCGCGCTCTCGACAGAATAGTAACTTCCTGCGTGCGCGTTCCTGGGACACCCACACAGACAGACACGGAGCAGACGATCTGTCAATGATGTCGTGTTTTCTTCGCTGTCCACTGTAACTCGTTAACACCGCGAGGGAATGTGACTGTTAAAACACAACGACGCGGAGGAGAAATAGCAGGGAGTTAGCAAAAGCCTCAAATATTTAAAGCAGATGCACTTCAAATGTAAAGACAAAACAACTTTTTAAAGATGCACAAATACATGTATATTATTGTATTGTTCATATGAATACACAGCCAAGGCAAGCCCATTTGTATCTCACCTTACAAGTCAAATTAAAAACAACAACATGTATGCTTATGTGGGGGTGGGGGGACCACACATAAGCAGATGTGAGCAAGGAACTATAGGCTTAACACTTAAATAACAGAGCTTTTCCAACCGATGAAAATAAGGTAATGAACCTGTTCCAGGCCACCATTGCAACAAAACAAAGTGCTGTTGAGCCCGATGACCCTGCACACCCCACACCTTCCTAGTATAGCCTACATAGTTTCCCATTAAGTACAGTACATAACTCAAGAGACTAGACTTGGCTTGAACTACACTTAGACAGGGTCCATGCCATCAACATTAGTGAAGAATCAAATCAAAAGTCCATTGACATACAGTGAAACCGTGATGTTTGGGGCCTTAGGTGTCCCCCCTGTTGCAAAGACAATAGTACAATAACGTAGTAGAATTTTGTCTCTACTGTTCACAACCTTTAAAGTTGCTTGATTGTTTTCTGAGTCATGCTCTTAGACCACATTAACAGAAAATGTTCTTCGTGTCTATCTAACAGGGGTAAATACAATGAGTATTATAAAATACAGATGTACATGCAGTAGTGAAATCTACATAACTGCAGCCTTGATCTCTCCAGAGGACAAGCTCACAGCTGCTTGCCGGTAGAGTGAAGCCCGGGGAGCATTTGTTCCGTGGTGATCAGAAGTCACGGGTCCACACACCTGAACACAACAGACCTCTCCTAATCCCTGTAAGTGCTTAAGCCTCACACAAGCCAGTCAGAGCCGCGCCGAAACAGGACGACTCACCGTGAAGACGTGATGTAACTGCACATCACAACAGTTAGACCATGTGGAAATAGATGGGATGGCATACGTTTTTATGTAATTCCTGAGTTTCAACTAAATACTAGATAGATACAACCTATGTCATCAATACTGGAGATGTGTCCAAATGCAAAGGACCTTGTCTAAATGGTCTCTCATCTCTCTCTGATCTCTCTCACAGGAAGTCCAGTTGCATCCATCACTTACACTGAAGTGTAAAAGATCAGTGGCCAAGAGGCTTGTGTCAGTCCCATAGACTGTATAAGGAGTGGATGTAGTCATGGTGACCTCACCCATTGGTTTGTGGACTGTTATAATGTCTCAAATTCGTCTTTTTGTCTGTCGTGGAATTATTGCAACTGGTTAGGTAATGACCATATTTGGAACAGGTGGACCTGATGAACACAAGCAGCAGACTAGCACCCAGTCGTAAATCCTCAGTGTTTCAATTCTGACCTGCAGTGAAGGGGGTTTCAGGAAATGTGTAAAAGACGTTCTTGGAACGTGTCCAGATGGTTCCAAGACGTTCTGGAAACATTTATGGGACCCTTACCGAAATCCCCTCTAGATACTGGCCAAAGCAGTATGACCTTGTGGTTAAAATGTAACCTGTACCGAGGTGAAGAGAAGGTACCTGAAATGATCATGCCTCCATACTGCCACTGTCACCAATCTTGTCTTGTGCGAGATGAGAATTCTGTCATAAACACACATAAACCCTCGGGGTGGGACTCACCAAAGGTCCCACCTATACCATCTTCTTACGATTCGCATGTTATGCAATTAGCAGGTTGTTGCGATGTTTATTGCTGGGCTTGTCAGTCAAGCAGACAGACTAACCAACACTGTCAGAAATACTGCATCAGATACTGGAGGTCCAGTTTACATAGTCCAATCCCACTTTACCCAGGACCACGCCAGGAAAACACCTCGACTGAAAAACCATTTCGGCCAACATTATTAATATATTTATGATAAAAGCTTGATACTTGGAGTCCGTGTATTGATACAATTTTGCCACACTAAACATACCCTGGTTGTAGATCATTAAGGGGATACAGGCTTTTTCCCAACTCCTTTGCTTTCTTCTCGTGAAATACTTTGTTTTCGGCTCTTCAGGCATCAAAAGTCCTTTTAATGACACAATCTTGTTCACTCTAAGGAGTTGCTTTATTTCAGGCATGTCACTTCTGTATAGCAAATGTAGCATGTTTATTATGGTAGAATTGTTTTGGAAAAAAAGTGGAAGTAAAATCAGTTTTGTCTTATTTCTACAAAAACACACTGCCAGACTCATATGAAAGACACTAGAATTGCATTCAAAGTCTGCACATAGTGGCTTTAAATGCCTGTAGACCAGGCGGGTCTGTAATGTAGCTGAGAAAGGAGACAGAACGGGGCGGTTGCAGCTTTCATGTTTTACACTTGTGAATACATTCAGCAATCATTTCTTTTTGCACGGACGAGGCACAAAATACATTAAGTCAGTTTCAATCATCTGTTACATAAACATCCTACATTACTACTGTGCTCTTATTTTACTAAGATTATGTAGTAATAATATTATAAGATTATTTTAAAATTGATAAGGCCTTTGTGTCTAATTTCAATATGATGTAGAAAATATATGACTCTACTTTAGTGACTTAAACAGCCCCTCAGTTTTTCCCTACAGAGGCTGGACAGGTGGCCCAATGACCCACGGTTACTTCAAAGATCCCTCTTAGTGCAATGCAAATAATCACAAACGGTGACTGCAGTTCAATTTAACAGCTTCTGATGTAGTGTTTCATGTAGAGCAGAACTATGGGCAGGAGTCATGAAGACATGCAGCAAGATCACTTTGGGAAAACATTGAACTATGTTATCATCGCACAATTAAGCCTGAAACGAATCAGTGGTACAACATGCTCGACAGCAGATCTGACAACTAATTTGTCATTACATAAAAAGAGAATGAAGGACAAGCTGCACACTGACATTTTTCCATTGGGATATACAAACAGAAACTTGGACAAAAAACATTGGTTTTAAAAATATGCAACGGACCAATTATTGTAGATAAAAAAAGACACATGAACTGTATATAAATAATGTCTCCTTTCGTTCAGACATAACGAATCTTAGTGTTCTAGGGTGTAACATTTTGATCAAACAGGAATTAAACAAGGTTTGGCTTGACATCGATCACGCACTCACTGTGAGATCATGTACAACAGTAAACATGTAGAGAACCTTTTTTTCTGGATACAGGCTTAAGATAAACAAGACTGTGGCAAACGCCAAAACCTCCCCCTGAAGGACACTTTCAAATTAAAAGTCTCTGCTTCACTTGAAGGTAGAGAAGTGCAGTCGATTGTAGTGTTGTTTTTCTCTTTTTACTTAGTGTGCAATATTATTTAATCACAAGAAAATCAAAGTGTGTTGAAGCTTAAACAGCCCTGGGGTTATGAGGAACAGTGTGTCAGTAGATCAGAACATTGGTGGGGAAATGGCATGGTGAGTTAATTGGTCGTTGGGCAGAGTGAAGGAAAGAGCCGATCATACAGTGGGGCTCTGGTATCAGATTCTGCTTTAACTGGAGGAAAAAAGAGCATTCAATATAGATTTTGACCTTCAGGCTATGACTCATCTATTGTGACGTGACAGACTGGTTTAGAATGACCATACTTGGAGAAGCGCTTCATCTTACAGATTTCATAATGGCAGGAGGACTCCTGCTCAGGAGTGCATTTGCTCCCACTGAAAAGTTTGACTCTGGATTGTGTTTCTCACAGCAACTTCATTGGACATGAGGGCTGTGTGCCCTCAAATTCTGTTTGGGCCTCTGTCCACATAGCGGGGTTTTTTTCTTAGCACCAGCATCATTTTCCAATTGCACTCGATGAGGAAAAAGTATAAGTGGCGGCCTTGAGGAAAAACGCTGGACCTTGCACCTGTTTTTATGAGCGCTCCACCTGTTTTTGTGCAGCGCCCCAAGCGCTTCCCGTTGAAAGTCTCTGAACTTGTCACAAAAAGGTGACGTCACTGGTTTGACCATGTCTGTCAGAGAGACATAGGTCATAAGAACATCACTTGTAAATAAGAAGCATCCTCCGGTTGGTGCTGACGGTGGAAAGAAGACCAAAACAAAGTCAAACAAATAGATAGTAGCCGGATTAGACAAAAGCAAAAGGTGTGAAGCTAGTCTATGATACAGTGGAGGTTAGAGTGCTGATCTATTGTCAAGATATTGTGAGATAGAAACATTAAAAGCACTTTTTGGATGAAACGCCCCACGGCTGGTTTTCTGCCAGAAAAAAGATGCTATGTGGACACAGGTGCCTAATCATTTGAGCCTTTCCTGGCCGAAGCCCAGTAGATTTCCGGTTCACAGATTCATCATTAGGTGGCACCCTGAAGGGCAGACATACAGGTAGAGTGTGGGAGCAAATGCACTGCACACAAATACGTACAGGAGATGACAGCAAATAAAGACCGTAAAGTTGCTCACTGTCATCAAAGACAGCTCTGACATGTGTTGGGAGGTATCGGTGAGTATTTAAGGACAGTCGCCTTGCGTTTGTTTCTGTAGGTTAACATCAGAGACCAGTGTTGGGCACAAAGCACTTCTGCTGCGAGCACAGGGCTCTGTTTGAGGAGCCTGAGTGGTAGAGCTAGGGCCCAGGGGCGGCTCCTTCCTCCATGGTGGCTGCTGGGTTGGGATCCTTGTGGAAAGAAGTCTCCTTGTAAATGAACCAGCAGTTCCCCGCCCACAGGATCAAGTTCAAAAAGCCAAATATCTGTAGAAAGACGGGAAAAGACATGGTGAGTGACAACAGATAACGTTTCCCTTGAATGGGTCGTTTGACCCATAGTCTGAGGGAGGACAAGTCCCACTCACTCTTTAAAATCATTACTTTTACCTTGTCTGTCCACTCAGCACTATTTTAAGTTTCAGTTAAGAATCAGTTAATTTCAGCATAACAGCTGATCACTTATAAGAAGGTTCTTGTTGTGATCAATACCAGCTGACTGGTCCTCAACATGTAGTTAGTTACCAGGATGTTGATTTCTGTCACTTGAGAAAATGAGCTCCAAATAGAAGCTCAGCTCATGTTCTTTGGACTTGTTATCAGGAAAGAATATAACGCTTCTTAAGTTAAACTTTACAAAAACGTCTTTAATCTACTGACAAATGACACAAGGCTGAAAACTGCATTTTTTTTACCCTCTGTCCTGTGAAAGTCACGTATCTCAAAAAAAAACAGACGCTACAAACATGATTATCTTATAGAATATGATGCATTGCTGTAGATGAAACTAGAAACAGTATATAAATGACCTGCAGCAAGAAAATGCAGCAGCAATAGTAATCCAGAAACTTCAGACACTGTGATGTCACGGCTCCACTTCGCATGAGAGTATTGCGCTGGCAACCAAATAGCCATCCCTGGGAGTACCAACCCGTTTTTTGTTGCATGATGTTGGTCACCGTGCTGAGAAACCAACGAGATTGTGTGCAGGATGGACACCTTTATTGGGCTTCACTGATGAGCCGGGTCATCTATTACAAAGTTCCACCAGCTACTGGCCTGGCCTGCAAAGGACAGCCTATTAGGGCCGCTGCTGCAGATCCTTTTCAAAACAATGGTGAAACAAACAAAACTTTCCTGTTTTTGGCGAGACAAATGTACATGTCATCTGCTTATGTTATACTATATTCATAATAACTCTGTAGGCACATAAATCCAAGGTGACTTGTGATAAATGGCATTGCAGAAACGGCCGGCGGTGGGATTCGGCGCTGCGTACACCTGGTTGATTATGTTATGTGTGATACAACAAAGTCTAAAGCAAGAAAGCCAACAATTAATATAACAATGTTAAGACAATTACTGGACCTGAGTGGTGTAACAATACCTGTGTTGGTATTGAACTGTTCCAGGACGGACGCCCTGTGACCCAAACAGCTGTGTGTGACTACCACTCCAGAGGAGTACGTTTGGACAGCACACCAGTTGCAGTCAGCTGTACATGCTAGTTGGTGTCGCCTCATTAATCAAGCTCAAGTATGATTTGTGTCAAACCGTATACCGACACTAATCTGACGTCAGGTTCATGGGAGGATGCAGTGTAGACACATACACGACGGCGCCGCCTGAATGTGTCAAAGAACCAAACATAAGGAGCCTGGATGGTGAGTCCTTCTCCCCACAGCATACAGGCTCCGCCCACTGCAGGCACACAGAGACAATTAATAACTAACCATATAGTGTTTATTGATCGGTATGTGTGACCATAGAGAATCAAAGCATACTGTCAAAAAGCTTGAGGTG
This sequence comes from Chelidonichthys spinosus, assembly GCA_029853015.1. NCBI lineage: Eukaryota > Metazoa > Chordata > Actinopteri > Perciformes > Triglidae > Chelidonichthys > Chelidonichthys spinosus. Next base: position 28,771,076 of record CM056822.1, on the reverse strand, counting down.
CTTCATTTCTCTTTGTTATTGATAATATGCCACTGTTTGAGTGCCTTAACCTTAAGTAAGAATTATGGCAAATTTTGCATGTTCTTTGTTTTCCCCTATTGTATCGAAAACGAACCAAACCGCAACTCAAATCCGACATACTAACCGAACGGTGAATTTCACGTACCGCTGCACTCCGACTGAGTATGAATGGCTTTGTGCCTTCGAGGTGCTATACACAAGGTTTTACAGGAAATGAGGCTCAGATTTCTTGTCCAGCTCAGTTGTGTGGATGTGCTGAGGGGAAATCTGTCCCATGACGTTTTAAACTTATTTATATAGTATATATGGAAGGTCTTGTTGTTACTTAGATCACAAGTTCTCCTGGAACATGAATGCGTGTCCTGTTTATGATGGCTCTTCAGCAGACGTGATGAGTTTCCTGAGGTAATATACGTTTTTTAAAACAGCGTTCTCCTCTTAAGAAGCGAGTAATAAGGCATGTCAGCTACACTGCTTCACTACGACGTACCACGGAGGCGTTGAGGCGGCCCATGGAAGGAAACTCCCCTGCTTGACAGAAGCCCTTGCATGCCTCGGCTGTGATGAGATGCTCTGGGTTCGTGGCCCATTTGACGTCAGTCAAGCCTTTGCCCCAGGCGGAGGAGGACACGAGCCACAGGAAGGCGAAGGCAGCGGTCAGCAGCAGGTCCTGGGAGGAAGTACATGTTGCATACACATCAACATCACATGAGGACTCACAAGGTCCATGACAACCTCATCCATGTATTTAAACTTCATCTGTTAAGCTCACAAGAATAACACATCGGTATTATTTGCTGCTTATTGTTTCATTTTGTTGAATTGAATTGAAAACCGCAACATTGCACAGCTGTTTTGCCTTAATCCGTGTTCATAATAACCGTAGGAGCCACTTTTGTTTATTTTGTTTAAGAATTCAAGGCACCACAGTTTGAGTTTTAAGGTGAATAAAGTAAAAACTTTAACTTTAAGTTAGCAGCATGAAACGTTCCCATTGATTTCATACAATAAGACAATCAAGCAATGTTTACATCGAAACATTGGAGGTCAGGTTCAACATTCTTGTTTCATGTCGTTGACATATAAAGTCAAAAGGTTTTACAGGTTTTGTATCTCTCCATGTTCTCCATGGTTTTAGGAATAAAATCTTAAATAAATCAGGCTATGAATGACGTATGAACAAACACCTCGATACACATTTTCTGAATATAGATTGGAAGAAATGAAACTGGAAGGTTTGGTGGATGAAAACGATACTTAAGGAGTCTGAGAAAAACTAATTTTGAGAAAATGGTCTTTAAAAATATTGTACAAAAAGATATTTTTTAACTAAACCTTCCTCAGTTGATTACTAAGACGATGGGATTTAGGAGAAATCTAAAGTAGTAAAAAATGACTGCACATCTCATCATTTAGAAACATACAGGTGTGTGATGATTGCGGACAGAACTACTCACAAGCAAGCTACATGCAAAAGAGATTATGTTTTCATTTTCTCTTTTTAACATAAGGCTTAACTGTTTGACCAAGTAACCTCTAGAGCTTTATTCAAGCTAACTCTGCATGGAAGCAACGTTTATATGAGCTAGGCTCTGTACTGTGGTGTTTACAGATCTAGACTGTAGGATTTCATACGCTCGTTAAAACAGCTGCTCCGCCTCTGTGGCGCTGTATTGCAGTGCACAGCAGGCACCAGCAGAGGTCGACCTTCAAGAGGCAGCTGAGCTCAGAAAGCTGGAGACGAGTGTTTGGATATAAGTGTCCACACTGTAAAAGCAGTGAACAGCCACACTTCGAGTGTTGTTTTAACAGGCTTTGGTCAAATCTGATGTATTCTTGCCCTGCTGTTGTCAGTTCACGTGTTGCCAAACATCCCTTCAAGCTCCATCTCTTCTTCTGCATTTTTGGTGTATTTTTGTAGCAGAAACAGCACATAAGGGCCTGGAATATGTACTACAATTCAGTGGATTCAGAGCTCCGCCTCCTGGCTACTGTTTACATCTTAGATCACGCAGTTCAGGCTGTTGCAACTAGCTCAGGAGAGAGACTGTACGACTAGGTGGTACAACCTGAGACATGCACAATAAAAAAGAATTGCCTTCTGCATTTTTGTTTTTTTTTCTGTCCCCTCCATTGCCCCTAACTCGTATCGAACCGTGATGTCTGAACGGAGTTATGTACCGAACCGTGACTTCAATGTACCGTTACACCCCTAGTGGACAGAGGTCACCAACTTTCTGCAGAGTCAATCAAGAACGACAGCAACTCAGCCTAGAAGTGGTAGACCACGTAAAATGACGGAGCAGGGTCAGTGGATGCTGAGGCACAGAGTTTGCCAACTTTCTGCAGAGTCAATCTCTACAGACCTCCAAACTTCATGTGGCCTTCAGATTAGCTCAAGAACAGTGTAGAGAGCTTCATAGAATGGGTTTCCATGGCGATCAGCTGCATCCAAGCCATACATCAGCAAGTGCAATGCAAAGCATTGGATGCAGTGGTGTAAAGCACGCCGCCACTGGACTCTAGAGCAGTGGAGACATTCTCTGGAGGGACCAATCACGCTTCTCCATCTGGCAATCTGATGGACGAGCCTGGGTTTGGCGGTTGCCAGGACAACGGTACTTGTCTGACTGCATCGTGCCACGTGTTAAATTATGGTGTGGGTTGTTTTTCAGGAGCTGGGATTGGCCCCTTAGTTCCAGTGAAAGGAACTCTGAATGCTTCAGTATACCAAGAGATGTTGGACAATTCCATGCTCCCAACTTTGTGGACCAGTTTGGGGACGGCCCCTTCCTGTTCCAACATGACTGTGCACCAGTGCACAAAGCAAGGTCCATAAAGAAATGGAGGAGAGAGTTTGGTGTGGATGAACTTGACTGGTCTGAACAGAGTCCTGACAGGTCATTCTGTGTCATTTCATCAAATTTCTGAAAATCTTCCCACCTGACCATCTCAGAATGTCCTGAAAAAATGAAAGTACAAAGACACACTTGTTAATAGGACAAATCAAAAATATTAGGTCTCTAGTGTCAATAGTTTTCTCATGAAACATCATTGAATGAAGGGTAGTTTAGAGGGTTTTTGGCATCATGCTCTGAAAAGCCATTTTTAACCAGCAATATCTGGAAAACTATCTCACCTGTGGCCTTCAAAATTTTTAGAGAGTATATCTGTTACTAATACCTTCCAGACATGGAATATCAGGGATGTAGCTCAATGATAACCTAGTATGGTAGGTACTTAAAATGTGGCTTGTTGAAATAAAGTAGTACATTTGAAGAGTGGCTGAGCTCCCATTTTTGCAGATAAAAGACTTCTATCACTTCTGCCTCTATCTCTGGGGTTAGCTTAAACATTCTACAAAATATGTTTTTTCTGAGATGATTAGTTTCACAGATATTAAGGCTCAAAAATGGAAGTAAACACATCTTTGCCCAACTTCAGAGTCATATTCCAAAAAACTGACAGCAAGTATCAGGTCCAAACTTACTTTTTTTGAAAGATCATATTCTTGTTAAAATCATATTAAAAAATTGGGAGGGTGTTTTGCCTCATTTTGTAGCAGTGATTTTTTAAAATCCTGATATTGGTGGGGTTTTTGTGGCCGGTTTTGGTACTGCATGTCCTAACAGCCTACCAGTAAACATCACAGGAGGGCGATTCAATTGTGTTTTTTACCATTTACCAAAGACTTACATGTGACTAAATGCTACTGATAAATTGTAGTTGTAGTTACAGAGGGAATAAGTCCTTGGATGTGAGTTAAACATGCTGAAAGCAGCTTTTAATGTCTTAAACCATGAACAAACGTAGCATAATATTGAAGACTGTACATTTTGTCATACTTTAAGTATATAAATTACACAACCAAATAAAATAATAATCTAAATTTGAGCATAAAGATTTTACATTACAGTAGAAAAGTCTCCAAAGTTTGATATTGAATAACAGTTTGTCTCTATGCTCACTATGAGACAATATGTGAGTTATGATCAGAAATGGTGGATAGGAAGTATCAGAGATGTTTCAGATGAAGATGAAGATGTATTGGTTCAGTTCATGCACCCACATGGCCCTGCCAAGAGTTTCTACTGGCCAAGAAGAGAAGACATGTGTAATGTCCCACTGCAGCATAGAATTGCAAGATTTGACGTTCCCTCTACAGAAACTGGGCGCATGTATGCCATCAAAAAAGATGAGCACAACAGAGCAGAGATGTACATTAGACAATTTGTAAAGTGACTGCCAAATTAATGAATGTGACGAAGGAATTGGATCTAAAAGATGAAAAATGTGTGATCCCTCACAGTGAGCATAGAGACAAACTGTTATTCAATATCAAACTTTGGAAACTTTTCTACTGTAATGTAAAATCTTTATGCTCAAATTAAGATTATTTGATTTGGTTGTGTAATGTATGTACTTTAAGTATGACAAAATGTACAGTCTTCAATATTATGCTATGTTTGTTCATGGTTTAAGACATTAAAAGCTGCTTTCACCATGTTTAACTCACATTCAAGGACTTATTGCCTCTGTAACTACAACTGTGCTACATTTTAATGTTTTCGTAAGGCTAAATTTATCAGTCACATGTAAGTCTTTGGTAAATGGTAAAAAAAACACAATTGAATTGCCCTTCTGTGATGTTTACTGGTGGGCTGTTAGGACATGCAGTACGAAAACCGGACACAAAAACCCCACCAATATCAGGATTTTAAAAAATCACTGCGACAAAATGAGGCAAAACACCCTCCCAATTTTTTCTTCTTCATATTTTTATTGGTTTTTTTCTTTTTATAAACACAACAAAAACACCCACAAGGAACAATTGTCTCGTCATGAGTATACATTGCAAATTTTAACAATGAAAATAAGCATAGATTATACAAATATCAAAATATCAAACTTATAACACAAAATAAATAGTTCAAAGAAAGTAATGAGAGAAAGAGAGAGAGAGAGAGAGAGAAAAATAATAATAATAATAAAATATATATATATATATATATATATATATATTTAAGAAAAAAAAGAAAAAAAAAGAAAGGGGGGCAGGGGGATTAGTCCTGGGGCAGGGCTGATAGTGAGTTAAAGTAAGATATAAAAGAATTCAATTTTTTTGTAAATTTAGTGGAGCAGCCTTTTACCGACAGGGTTATTTTTTCTAATCTAATAAAGAACATAACGTCCTTGAGCCAGACCGATATGGATGGGGGATTGGGAGACTTCCACATTTGCAAGATTCGGCGTTGTGCCAGAAGGGAAGTGAAGGCTAGCACCTTCGATTGCAAAGAGCCAACACGGAGCCGTTCTGTTGGGGTCCCAAATATAGCAATCAAGGGGTCTGTCCTTATTTGAACCCCAAGAACCCCCGACAAAATCGCAAAAAAGTCAGTCCAAAATTTAAGTAATCTGGGACAGTAAAAAAACATATGACTAAAGTTACATGAGGAGGCATGGCATCGGTCACATTGGTCCAAAACATTTGGATACATTTTAGACAGTCTAGCTTTGGTGAAATGGACTCTATGTAACACTTTAAACTGAATAAACTGCAGCCTGGCACAAGGAGAAGATGAGCATATACTATGCACAGCTTTATCCCACCATTGATCTGTCAGATTTATCCCAAGTTCACTCTCCCAAGCACTTTTGCTTTTGACAGCTGAATCATTTTCCAGAGCCATGAGTTTGTCATAAATCTTAGATATTAGTGATTTCTGTTGGGGTTTTAAGGTCAAAAGGTCTTCCCATGGCTGGTTAATAGAGAGCAAAGGATAACATGAAAAAAGAGAAGAGGCACAATGCCTAATTTGAAAGTACATAAATAAATGGGATGTAGGTAAATTAAAATCTTTAGACAAGTCTGAAAAAGTAGCAAAAGTGCTGTCTTTATAAAGGTCTCTAAAAACTTGAATGCCTCGGTTTTGCCATAAGATGTAGGAGATATTCCCAACAGATGGGGGAAATAGATGATTGTTCACTATGGGCATCAGAGTGGATGCAGAAGAAAACTTAAAATGGCGCCTAAATTGGAACCAAATCCTCAGTGTAGATAGCACAATAGGATTCTTAGTGAAACTAGAAGGGTTAATGGGCAATGCAGATGTGAGTAAAGCCGGTAGTGTAGGAGTGCACTGAAAAAGTAATCTTGGCAAGACATTCATTTTTACCACATTAATCCTACCTATCAATGACCGAGGAAGAGAATTCCACCGCTTGAAATCTAGTCCAAGCTGGGTAACCAAAGGGATATAATTGGCAGAATAGAGAGAAGGCAAGGTGCGGGTCACATTAATCCCTAAATATTTAAACCCCGAGGGGCTGAGCTTAAAAGGAATATCGGACTGTTGAAGTTGTAAAGCTAGGGTGTTTATAGGATAGCATTCACTTTTAAGTAGATTAACTTTATAACCTGAGAAAGAGCCAAATCTCTCCAGTAATGATAAAATTGGCGGAATAGTAGTCAGGGGGTCTGATATATACAAAAGAAGGTCGTCAGCATAGAGAGACAATTTTAAGTCAATGCCAGAACGAGGAATGCCGTGAAAGTGGGGGAGAGATCTTAAAGCAATGGAGAGGGGCTCTATGGCCAAAGCGAAAAGTAAGGGGGAGAGGGGACAGCCCTGTCTAGTACCACGTGATAATGTGAAATATTTAGAACGGGAATTATTTGTGTGGACACTTGCTTGAGGGTTGGTATACAAATGTCGAATCCATATAAAACCTGTTCCCCAGGCCAAACTGTTGTAGAACTTCAAAAAGATATCGCCATTCTACCCGATCAAATGCTTTCTCAGCATCGAGCGAAATAACAACTTCGGGCGTTGAGGCGGAATGACCAGAGAAAATTATATTTAAAAGTGTTCGGACATTGAAAAACAGCTGGCGCCCTTTGATGAAGCCATTCTGTTCCTCGGATATGATGACAGGAAGAATCTTTTTAAGACGAGTTGCTAAGGTTTTAGCTAAAATCTTAACATCAACATCAAGAAGTGACAGAGGCCTGTACGAGGCACAAGAAACAGGGTCTTTTCCTTTCTTCAAAAGAAGGGATATGGACGCTTGGGTTAAAGTGGGGGGCAATGAACCACGTTCTAGGGACTCGTTAAAAACAGAGGTGAGGAGAGGAGCCAGCTTATTAATACATTTCTTAAAAAATTCAACTGGGAATCCATCGGGGCCGGGTGATTTATTGTTTTGCATGGCTTTGATAGAGGATTTAATTTCTTCCACATTTAAAGGTACATCAAGCTCATTAGCAGTAATGGGATCAACTTTGGGGATATCAAGATTCTGGAGGAAAGAAGTCATTTCTGTCGTGTCTGATGATGATTCTGATTCATAAAGGGAGAAATAGAAATCCCTAAAGATGTCATTTATAGAAGTGGGATCAGAGACAAGTGCGCCAGAGGAATCTTTAATTTGTGGAATTAATCGGGAAGTAGTTTGACGTTTCAATTGCTGAGATAGGAGCCTACTCGACTTATCACCATGCTCTTAATAAGTAGCACGAGAACGTACTAAAAGTCGCTCAGCGTCGCTTGTTGTAAGGAGGTCCAACTCTGCCTGCAGATCATCTCTCTGTTTTACTAAACTCTGGGATGGGTTAATAGCATTTTGTCCATCAATATCCCGGATTTTTATTAGGAGTTCATTTAGCCTAGCCTTACAGGTTTTATTGCGATGAGCTGAGTAAGAAATAATTTGACCACACAAATAGGCTTTGAGCGACTCCCATAATAGTGAGTAAGAGACAGAGTCATCTTTGTTAATAGTTATAAAGTCATCAATTGAGGACATTATAAAGGTGTTGAATGCATCATCAGACAGAAGCAGAGTGTTAAATCTCCAGGGTGAGGAGAAACGGGGTTGGCCCGAAAGCTGTATATTGAGACTAAGGGGAGCATGATCAGATATAACAATTGAATGATACTCGGAGGAGGTCACTTTGGAGAGCAGGGAACCATCAACAAAAAAATAATCAATGCGGGAATAGGATTGATGGACTTGGGAGAAAAAAGAATATGCTATGGTTTGGGGATTATGAAATCTCCAAGCGTCTACAAACCCATTTTGGAGCATAAAATCAGAAATTGATTTATACATGGAAGATTGGTTGAGAGTAAGTGGATTAGAGCGGTCCAGTGTTGGATTCATAACACAGTTCAGGTCCCCAGCAAGAATTAAAAGATGGGTGTCTAGGAAAGGCAGGGTGGCAAATAATCTATTTGTAAAATTTGGGTTATCAAAATTTGGAGCATAAATGTTTACTAATAAAACCGGATTCTGGTATATAAGGCCTGCAACAATCATATATCTCCCATTCTTATCAGCTATGATCTTAGAAGCGGTAAAATGTACCCTTTTATTAACCAAAATAGCTACCCCTCTACCTTTCGAATCAAAAGTTGAGTGAAAGACATCACTGACCCATGGACTCTTAAGTCTAACTTGATCCCTATCACGTAAATGCGTTTCTTGTAAGAATACTATGTCGGCATTCAATCTTTTCAAATGAGAAAGTACTTTCGATCGTCTGATGGGGCTATTCAGACCTCTCACATTCCAGCTTAAATATCTAGTAGTGGATCCATTGTCTGAGTTTGGGCAAGTTGTATTAATCATCTAAAGATTGCATTTTATCAGGAATGGAGAAGGTAGATGAAAAGAGGAGATCCCCCAGGGCAAAGCAAAAATTGTTTTTTAAAAATAAAATAAAAACACAAGTAATGATACAGAGACATAACACCAGAAACAACCCCCCCCCCCCCCCCCCGGACATCAATTGAACCCATCCCCAAACGATGGGAGCAGCAGTGCAGACTCCAACAGGAGCCATCTTCAAAATGAAGCTTTCGACTTATAAGCTAGAACTAACAGATAGAACTCTGCAGAGCATTAACTCTAAACATTGAATATTAAACATAAGGCACTTGAAATAACTATGGTGCATTGGTACAGCAGAACTGAAAATTAGATTGTACAAAAATAAAATAATAAATAAAAATATGCATGTCCACAGACTATACATCTAGGAAATGTTTATACATGCATTTACACCCACCCACCAGTTTCTGTGATGGAAAAGAATACAATAAAAATAATAAGGGTAGTGGCATGTGGTTTATATACATTTCTTTTTTAGGGAGAACATATTGGCACACAAACCTAAGTAGGCTATTGTTATCAACTTCAAACAGATACAAAAATATAAAAATAAAATATAAACAGTACAGCTAGAAAAGTCACCAAACGTACTTAATTGTCCATAAGTGGAGTTGGACAAGTATCAAAGTCGTCCAATATAAACAAAAATATTAGGTGACAACTGGAGGCTTAAAATAGTTATAGGGAAAAAGTCATTTTACAACTCACCAGAACTGGAAGAGGAGGACCGGAGCAAAGGACAGCACGATACGGGATTCTATTTATTCAGTGTTTTAATAAATGTCTTAGCCTCCTCCGGGGAAGTGAAGTCGCGCTGTACACCTGCATAGGTGATGCGAAGTCGTGCAGGAAAGAGGATGCCAAACCTGACTCCATCGATGCCTCGTAGGAGGTGCCGAACCTCGGTGAAGGCTGCGCGAGCCCGGGCCGTCTTGGGGGTATAGTCCGGGAACACGGAGATGGACATGTTGCGCAGAGTAATCCCTTGTAACTCTCTCGCCTTTCTGAGGATCTCGTTGCAGCCAGTATAGTAGTGCAGCCTTGCGACAATGGCGCGGGGGCGGTTGCCCGGTGCGGGCTTTGGCGCTCTGGCGAGAGTGTGAGAGAGTGTGAGAGAGTGTGATCTGTCTATCAGCGGCTCCTTCCCGAGTGAGAAAGCCTCCATCAATAGCTTGGAAACGTTAGCCGCTGATGCCGAGTTATGGTACAGACACACCAACTCCGACAGCGACGGATACGGACGCAACGGACGGTCGAACGCACCGGCGAGTGGGCGGTTCTGTGTTCAAGTTGGATCAATAGGATAGACGTCCTGCGACGTGGGCGGGACTTGGGTTTTGCTCTGCCGTTTCCAACATGGCGGCCGGGCCACAAACGATCTCATTTTACAGTTAAACTACACGCTATAGCATGTTTCTGAAAACATTTGAGGTGGGAAATGTGTAGTGCAGTAACAGAATCTGGATTCATATTTGAACAACACTGCCTAGTTTGATAGTTTGAACAAAGTTTCTGGAGCCGGCGGCATTGCGTTGGACGGACATCATTTGCATAAAGTTCAATCTATCGAACTTTATGCAAATTCACATACGGCGACTGGGCCGTCAACTCGACGTGCCGTATCCATCATGCGGAGCTCCTGCTCTACATAGACAATGAATGGGATCCGTTGATTTGACGTCCGTTGCCGGAGTTGGTGTGTCTGTACCTTTACGGTACAGACACACCAACTCCGGCAGCGACGGATACGGACGCAACGGACCGTTGAACGCACCCGCGAGTGGGCAGTTCTGTGTTCAAGTTGGATCAATTGGATAGACGTCCTGCGAAGTGGGCGGGACTCGAGTTTTGCTCTGCCGTTTCCAACATGGCGGCCGGGCCACAAACAATCTCATTTTACAGTTAAACTACACGCTAAAGCATGTTTCTGAAAACATTTGAGGTGGGAAATGTGTAGTGCAGTAACAGAATCTGGATTCATATTTGATCAACACTGCCTAGTTTGATAGTTTGAACGAAGCTTCTGGAGCCGGCGGCATTGCGTTGGACGGACGGCATTTGCATAAAGTTCAATCCATCGAACTTTATGCAAATTCACGTACGGCGACAGGGCCGCCAATTCGACGTGCCGTATCCATCATGCGGAGCTCCTGCTCTACATAGACAATGAATGGGATCCGTTGACTTGACGTCTGTCGCCGGAGTTGGTGTGTCTGTACCATTAGGGTCGTCCTCCGGGATACCGATGATACGGATGTTCTGGCCGCGCGATCGGGACTCCATGTCATCACACTTATCCTCCATCTTAGCTGCCTCCTGTGTCAAGTGCTCCACTTTAGCCCTGAGGGCCACGATGTCATCAGTGCATGTAGAGAGGGACAGCTCGACTTCAGCTACGGTGCTCTTCAAGCTAGCAACGTCCTGCCGGACAGCGGACAGACTGGAGGAAAGCTCTGTTTTAAAGGCTAGCAGCTCGGTTTTAATTGAACTGAGGGTCTCAGCCAAGGCTTCCCTGAGCTCGGCTTTAAACATTGCCGCGACATCAAGACGAAGAGCAGACAAAAGCTCATTTCTGAGCGAGGTTACGTCCATAGTTTCCGGCGGTAGACTCCGCGGGGGAGGAGATTCAGGAGGGGTCGGGGGCCGAGGGCGCGCAACAGGCCGCAGGTGAGGCGTTATACTGTTCTACCCTTTTTTCCCCTTAGGCGGCATAAAAGTAGTAGAAAATAAACCAAATGTGTAAATAAAAGTTCACTTAAGCTGCTGGACCGTAGTGGGGGTGAGAAAAGTGCCTTGAAATTGAAAAAATAAATAAATCTGCAGGAGCTCAAGACAACGCAACCTACATCTCGTTTCGCCAAGCCGGAAGTCTCCCCTCCCAATTTTTTTATATGATTTTAACAAGAATATGATCTTTCAAAATAAGTAGGTTTGGACCTGATACTTGTTGTAAGTTTTTTGGAGTATGACTCTGAAGTTGGGCAAATATGTGTTTACTTCCATTTTTGAGCCTTAATATCGGTGAAACTAATCATCTGAGAAAAAAACATATTTTGTAGAATGTTTAAGCTAACACCAGAGATAGAGGCAGAAGTGATAGAAGTCTTTTATCTGCAAAAATGGGAGCTCAGCCCCTCTTCAAATGTACTACTTTATTTCATCAAGCCACATTTTAAGTACCTACCATACTAGGTTATCATTGAGCTACATCCCTGATATTCCATGTCTGGAGGCTATTAGTAACAGATATACACTGTAGAAATGTTGAAGGCCACAGGAGAGATAGTTTTCCAGATATTGCTGTTTAAAACTGGCTTTTCAGAGCATGATGCCAAAAACCGTCTAAACTACCCTTCATTCAATGACGTTTCATGAGAAAACTATTGACAGTAGAGACCTAATATTTTGGATTTGTCCTATTAACAAGTGTGTCTTTGTACTTGAATTTTTTCAGGACATTCTGAGATGGTCAGGTGGGAGGCATTTGATGAAATGACACGGAATGACCCTGACCTCAACCCGATAGAACACCTTTGGGATGAATTAGAGTGGAGACTGAGAGCCAGGCCTTCCTTCCAACATCAGTGTGTGACCTCACAAATACACTTCTGGAAGAATGGTAGGAGATGAAGAGTGCATACTCCAAACTTGTCATATATAGGCTACTGAAGTACAGATATTTGGTATTTAAAATGGTGACTTTATGTTTAATGGTATTTATATTTAAAACAGTGGCTTTATGTTTTAAATATGTACATATGTACACGTTTGACTTAATTTACCAACATCGTCCTGAGATGTGACTACTAGGTGCAGCCCTGCATAGCAGGGAATGGTTTGGCTCCATTGTGACGATACCTTTCTGAGTCAGTGTTGGCCTAACGTCCAATAACAGCATGGGATGTTGGTGGTGTGGTGTAAAGTTCACTGATGACCAGAGGCTGTGTACTCACTATGAGGGGCCCACGGGTGGTCTGGCGGTAGACGTTCTGGTAACCCAAGTAGAGGATCAGTGTGGCGGTGCAATAAAGGAAGCCAAACACACCGACGCACACAAAGAACTCAGCTGAGGAGGAGAAGTCACCCTGCAGGTAGATCTCATCAGATTCACTGCTGTTACAGTGCGGTATCTTATACGGGTACGCTGGCAACCTGAAGGGAGGTGGAGAGGGAGAAGAAACTTTTAACAGTCGCTCTGCTGACTCTGACTTTCACTCTCTTGCTGTGTGATTTCAGAGAAAACAACTCCTCACCTGATTTACTCTTCTATCCAAGGAATGCAAGAAGAGAGGATATGAAAAGGTTAGGCGAGACTTGAACACAGACCGTATGCACAAATTAAACAGAACCTTTAATTCATCTGTATAGCGACAATATGCTTCATCATGAAGACATTTCCTTCCAATCGAAAGTCATTAATAACTATTGTGGGAGTGAGGGATGAATTTAGGTTGCACGTCTGTTGCTCAGTCACAGAGGGGTGTGGCTGTGAGGAGGTAGTGTGTGTGTGTGTGTGTGTGTGTGTGTGTGTGTGTGTGTGTGTGTGTGTGAGAGAGAGAGAGAGAGACTGGGATGTAGTGGTTGTAATAATTAATATCACCTGCACCTGCTTTTTATGGGTTTTTCTGGAAAGTGGAGGGGGTGAGTAGGATGCGGTCCTGTTTGCCACAGCATTGCTGAGGATCTTGGAGGGTCAAGTGTCACCTTTATGATGTTTAATAAAAATAACTTTCATTGTCTGACACTGTTAGTGTCTGTCAGCTGTGCCGTCTTAAATATAATATATAGTATATTTGATTGTACAGCACTTTGGTCAGTGTGAGCTGTGTTTAAATGTGCTCTAGAAATAAACTTTTCTTACTTACAACTATCACAATAAACAGAAGACCCTTTCCCTGATATCACAATATCAAAATGGTAAATGTCACCGAGGGAAACAGAAAGGGTTATGAACAGAAAGCCATGAAGTAACTTCATAATGTTTTATAAAACTTGCTGCTGTCCTAATTAGGGATGAGATGATATAGGATGTTGTTGCGGATCGGTACACAATAAACTGATTGTTCGGGATAACCGTGAATATGGTTATGTCATCGGGACTTGAAAAGGCTGTCTAGCTTGTTATCAAGATAGAGAAGTGATAAATAAAAATAACAAAATGTAAGAAAAAACAATGTTGCTATTTTTAAAATTATTCATTATTTATGCCATGTGACCTATGATTTATGATTACCTTATTTTAATATTGTTTACTAAAAAGGATGTTTGTTAAAGAGAGATGCATGTCCTATCTGTAATGCATAAAAATTGAATGAATTGTTTTGATCTAGGATAATATAAATATGTAATAATGACATTTTCGTATCATCCCATGTCTAATCTTAATTCCTATAAATTTTGGGACAAGACATGTCCCAGCATTAACCTCACTCCCTTCATGTGTGTCTGACAAAACTAATAATAATAATTTCATTGTTGTATTTACCTGTGCAAAACCGCAGTGCAGTCCTTTAGTAAAAAAACAACAAATGCAATTTTTGCACCATTTAGAACTTAAGAGCAGACAGAAATTCTTAAAGCCTCCTGAGTCACATGTCCTGTTTCTGCTAACCACTCTGGTTGTTGCTGGATATGAGGAAAGTCTGCTCAACTACTGGTGAATATACTTCTACTGTTGCCCAGTGTGACCAGTGCTTTGACCAACAACCCTGTCTTTTTCTTACTTTGGGGGAATGTATGGTGGAGATATGATCCTATCACAGAAAAGTGTCCAAGTTCGTCATAACAAGCAAGCTGTAAAAACTAACTGAATCTAAAGAGGAAAGAGGAGTATTTCTAACTTTGACACTTAGTAAATAGTTTATATATTTAAAAAGGTATTCTTGTATATATGTCAGAATATTTTTCATATTCTATTCTCATATTATTCAAGATGTCTTACACTAATGTACCGTGTTTTTTGTTATATGCCAATCACCATGTCTAATTCCTTGTCTGTGCAAACAGAATTGGCAATAAACCCTTTCTGATTAAATTAAAAATATGAAAAATATTCACAGATCATCGTACACAATTGCCATATCATGAAATGTTTCTATTTAAAAGACATTCTTCTGGTGATATTGATTTCAACTGTATGGCCCACTCCTATTTGATAGAGGATCTAAACATAGCTGCCGACCAATTACTGTTACATTACAGTTTTTTAGCATTCAGTCTCACAATCCAATCATTTATGCTTCTGCAGTCACCTGACAACAAAGATTGCAGCAGCAGCAGTACTGTGTATTCAGCTATATTGAAACGAAGAAAAGGGCATCACAAGTAGCAGGGGAGAGAATGTGGATTTACCCTACTGAGGAAGTGTAATAGCATGCTTTTAACCAGGTGATGGCAGTAATCCACAATTGTTTTGTTTTGCACATGAAGTGCTTTTTAAAATGCATTGGAAGTCATGCGGCTTCAAAAAGAGATCCACAGCAGAGAATATTACAACTGAGTGCGCTCTCGTGTCCTACAGTACCTGAAAGGGTAGCCAAACTCTGGCATTACAGGCAGTGGCTCTTGGGCTCCCGGGCATTTGACGGTAAAGTGGCTTTTCCCAGTGTAACCTCCAGTGGTGGCGAAGGCAAAGATGGTGAAGACCTGTGGAGGCAGAGAAATATGATTGGTTAGAGGTTTTAAAAGAGAGACGGAAAGTTCCTGTATCAATGTCAGTTTGGTGGGCCTGTTGTGAATATTACCACGATAAAACCCAATAACATTTCAAACTCTTAAAAAAAGACTGACAGGTGTCTCAAGCTATCAGGCTTTCGGTTTTAAAAGGAAATAAAACTTTGACACAAAACTTTGATACAAACCATTTTGACATTCAGTACTATCAATTTAATAATAAAGTCCACATATTAAATCAAGAAATGTTTGGACTGTACTGCCTTTAAGGACCAGCGGTAAGCTCCTCCATTAAATCAATATAAAACTGATACAAGGATCACGCAGCAACCACCACCACCCTCACTCTCCTCCTTATACTCGTCATGTCCTTTAACCCTTTGATTTTAATAGAGTTGAGCAAAAATATTCTGTCATTCAATCATCTGACAGCAGTCAATTACTGAACCACAATAGTTTTCATGTCGGCTCAATGGGAAGAAAACCAGTGTTTGTAGTCCAATGTACTGATCCACTGATTTTATTTCTCTGTCCACCACAACAAGTGATGGGAATCTACCTGTAGATGAGCATAGACAGACTCGGTGTTTCCCCTGCAATGTTACAGGCATGGCGGCCCTCCTTGTGTTGAATTTGTTTTAGGTAATTTATACATAGAATAAAAACATTTGAACACAAATATGAATGTGAGTGAATGTAGACGGGATGTAGTGTAAAGCGCCTTGAGTTGAAAAGACAAAAAACATAATTGAGAAATGCAGGTCCATTTACTTGATCTAGGTTTTGTCTGTTCCACATTAATGAAAGAATGGGTCACTCTCAGGAGCTCAGTGAATTCCAGTGTGGTCCTGTGATGCCACCTGTGCAACAAATCCAGTCGTGACATTTCTTCGCTCCTAAATATTCCACAGTCAACTGTCAGTTGGATTAGAACAAAGTGGAAGTGATTGGGAACAACAGCAACTCAGCCAAGAAGTAGTAGACCACGTAAAATGACGGAGCGGGGTCTGTGGATGGATGAGAGAGTTTGGTGTGGATGAACCTGACTGGCCTGCACAGAGTCCTGAGCTCAACCCGATAGAACACCTTTGGGATGAATTAGAGTGGAGACTGAAAGCCAGGCCTTCCCTCCAACATCAGAGTGTGATCTCACAAATACACTTCTGGAAGAACGGTCAAAAAGTCCCATAAACACACTTCTAAACCTCGTGGAAAGCCTTCCAGAAGAGTTGAAGCTGTTATAGCTGCAAAGGGTGGACCGACGTCATATTAAACCCTATGGATTAAGAATGGGATGTCACTTCAGTTCATATGGGAGTCGAGGCAGGTGAGCAAATACTTTTGGCAATATAGTGTATTTGACAAACTGAGACTCTTAATTTAAAAAATATATTTTAAAATTGAAAAACATACAGTATGTGTACTGTACATATTACTATCCTTTCTGAAACACCAGAAGAGTCTTAGCCTCTATTGACTTATTAATTTCCTATAATTCACCTTTATTTATTTATTCATTTATTACATTGAAGCAATTTATTAAACTGTATTTTAGTTTTTGGTTTCTGGATTTTTTCTACACTATTGATTCTCTATTAATTGGATTTTGTTGTTATTTTAATGTATTTCTTTGCTTGACATAAAATGCTTTGATTTGCTGTGGTCATCAAAAGGAGCTATGCAAAAAAAAAAAACACACACACCATATAGATTTAACAAAAAGCTTGTAAGGTGAACAATTTTGGAAGTAAACTTCCCTTTTCTGCGTGTGTGTCAGGTGAATGAGAAGTACTTTAACGTATAATGCAGCACTGAGAAGACAAAACTACAGGGGATGTTTTTGCAGAAGAGCGACAGTCAGCAAAAAGCTTCTTCTGAAATCGATAAAAACAAGCTGATATCTTCAAATATGCGGACGGACAGCAGGAAGAATGGAAAGCAGAGGAACCCAGACCATTTCCTCTCATCCCAGCATCAACTGACTGTGCAGAAAAAGTGTGATGCCACTCCCACAGTCACCAGAGAATCAACTGTGCAGCACAAAACTGCAGTCAGGACTGTCAATTAACTAGTAAAACTGCTATGGCCAGTATTCATCCGTTTTGGCCAAATTTCTCTCGTGGGCCATGAAGTTAGCAGCAAGATTTGAACAGTCTCTCTTTATCTGCAGCATGAGCAGTCCACGCTGAAACCTGCAACAGGCGGAAGAATGTTGTTGGCTGTAGAACCTGGAATGGGCTCAGGTCTAAATTCATCAAGCAGGGTTGGGCTCAGGGCACATTTCAGGCCTGTAGTGTATTCTACTGCACACTGTAGAAATTGGCCAATCCACATTGTACAAACCATTGACATGCCTAACCCCTGAAGACAATCCTACTGTATCCTTCCAGAAAACACAATTCAGCCTTAGGTTGGGGAGGGGTTGTTTAAATATTCAAAGCCTCCATTGATGTTTTCGCAGGAATCTTTGAATGTCTTTCATCATACATTCTGACATCATCATCCTAAGTGCCGTTTATCCCTCTGCCAGCTAGTCAAGTTGCCGTTTACATCCACGTCCAAAATGGCATCACTTCATAATTTGATCATATTAGACATTTGAGTGAAATTTTCAGAATTAGCATATGAATTTGTGAGATATGGCCAACAATGTGTTTTGTGAGGTCACCGTGACCTTTGACCTCCACATTCTAATCAGTTCATCCTTCAGTCCAAGTGGACGTTGGTGCTGGATTTGAAGACATTTACTTCAGGCATTGTAGGCTTCAGTAGAATGGACCATACGTACTGATGGACAACCCAACATAATGGCTGCACCATATATTGTTTCAGCATTCGTCACATTGCAGGACAAGATATGAGCGAGATCATTTCCCTGTAGACCGGCTATATTAGGTGGTCTTGGAAAGGCCAGGGTTGAAGGTGACTCGTGGATCCAGTCAAATGTCACCCAGGTCAGAGTGGGAGGGGGCTGGACCCACCTGACCAGTCTGGAAACCTGCTTTGTGCCCGGTTCATGCACAAGCAGTAGGTCTATGAATACATTTTTACTAGAGCACAATATTTCATATAGATCTAGACTCCTAACTTTCCTCTCAAAGTGCAGCAAATTTAACTTAAAATATTTAAGGTGAAAATTCCTATATTTATTCCATATCACAATATACACTACTCACAAAAAGTTAGGGATATTTCGCTTTTGGGTGAAATGTATGGAAAATGTAATGTAATGTAGAGTTCACGCTACAGTGATTATCATGAAAGTAGGGCATTTAAGTAGAAGCATATCAAATGATTTATTGAAACAAAATCCAGCAGCAGTGGTGGGTATACCACAACAAAACATGTCAATGTCTCAATAACTTGTCATGTGACCAAAGGAGGTCCACTTCTCTGCTTTCTGGGACTCTTCCAGACTCTGTGTGTCTCCGTAGCAACCGGCTGATGAAACTCTGTGACTCTCTAAGCTCATTGGCCACTTCCCTCTGACAACATCCCGTTTGAAGCCTCTTATGGCGAGGTGCTGTTAATCTCTTGTTAGGTGTTTTCTTGGTCTCATGATGATGAAGACGACTGTTTAAATACAGATTCTAATTGAACCAGGACATTGATTGGTGGATTCATGGCACCGCAACCGCAATCAGTCACCGCAACCGCAATCAGTCAGTTCATGACGTGTTTTACTCAGCAGCTACTATGCTGCAGCTATCGAATCTTATTGTAATCGAGTAATCTACCGATTATTCCATCAATTAATCGGAGTTAATGAATAAAGAAATAATAATCACGATATCACTACAAATACAGTACAATCTGGTACATTAAATCAGCTAACATCAATGTTTACGTTACCTTGTGTCGGCGAAACTTGGTGGACTAGCATTAACAACTGGATGCTTTCGGTTCAGATGTTGCATCATCGATTTTGTGCTGTTGTGGCCAGTTCTACTTTGCAGTAGACACATTGCACCTAGTTTTCTTCTTTTCTTTTTTTTTAGTGTGATCCCAAACTTGGACATTCTGGACATTCTCTGCTGTTTAGGGACTGTTTCTTGGCTCTCCACCATCGCACCAACTGAATTCTGAATGTAATGGTGTGCTTCCAGGGCTCCAGACTAACTTTCTACATTGGCCTTACGGCACTGCAATAATACACCGATTATACATTTTCTTTATAGTTCCCATATACACATTCGGTCAATGACTATAAACCGGAATAAAGATAAGAAAAAAAGAAAGGGGGGAAAAAAAGCTAAAGATAATTTTTTGTCTTCATTTAAATCTCAACACAAACAAATCAAAATGACCTAAACCGTTTAATAATAAACTTAAAATGCTCGTCTTTGGTGATATTATAAGCAGTGTTAAATGTTATTATCATGTCTGACTCCTCACTGCTCCGGATTATGGCTGCCTGGCGCTGAGACGCTGCGGGGGGGGGGGGGGGGGGGGGGCTGCTCAGCCCACCAGCACCTGTCCCGGTTGTGTTTCTGGTGCTTTTTAATGACTCTGAACGATGACGCTCAGACAGTAAAGGCAGCGTTCCCAGTCTGGCTCTGGCTGTACTGCATGATGTCTGCATGATGTCAGTGAAAAGTAGGGGGTACAAATGGAAATTCAAGTAGAAGTACATTGTTCGGAACAGGATGTTCGCTGTGTGCAACATCCTGTCACCCAAACAGGTCTTTGTGTGTCGTTAGCCTGGTTAGTCGGGTTAATCAAGCTCAAGAGCTGTCTAGCTCTCCATCATGGTAAATCACTAAAGGATTAAGGATTGCACGGTATACCAGTACCAGTTTGGTACCAGGGTACTGACGCATTTAAAATGGTACTATATTGCATTTGGACAGGACCGGTACTCGCAGCGCCGCCGGCAGCGCCCGCAATAGCGCAGCGAACTCGCCACGTGACGTCACCGCGTTGTAACTACAGCTGAGGAAAGCTTGGAGAGAGACGTTGGAGTTGGAGTTGGAGAGAGAGAGAGAGAGACAGCACATTCAGTGCTAAAAGCAAGCGCCACCCCCCTTCACTCTTAACAAAAGTAGCTCTGGAAGAAGAAAATAGAGCTGGTTTTATGGCGTCATTTCAGTGCCAAAATCCGCGAGCATAAAAACCATATTCAGCGCGCATAAAGACCACTCTCTGCGCGCTCGCGGTCACTCTCTGCGCGCTCGCCGTCACTCTCTGCGCGCTCGCGGTCACTCTCTGCGCGCTCGCGGTCTCTGTGCTCACGCTCGCTGTCACTCTCTGTGCCTTCTACGCGCTCGACTTTGCTGAGTTTTGGCACTCTGGGGGCGGGCATTGAATAGACGGCCCCGCAACCCCCCTCCTTTCTGATTGGTCACTTTAAACGCCTACTACTGTCTCCAGGTCAGAGCCAACCCGAGGCAGAGTAGGGCGGGTCATCATTGCAATTGGCGGCAGCATTTGATGGGATTGCGGATGAGATGTCAGAAAAACAAGAGGTAAGTTGAGGAACAAACAGATATTTAAATTATGAATTTATTGAACAGCTTGCGAGTAATTGTGATGGAGATCCGCAATCTCTCATCTCAATTCCGCCATCAAATGCTGCCGCCAATTGCAATGATGACCCGCCCTACTCTGCCTCGGGTTGGCTCTGACCTGGAGACAGTAGTAGGCGTTTAAAGTGACCAATCAGAAAGGAGGGGGGGTTGCGGGGCCGTCTATTCAATGCCCGCCCCCAGAGTGCCAAAACTCAGCAAAGTCGAGCGCGTAGAAGGCACAGAGAGTGACAGCGAGCGTGAGCACAGAGACCGCGAGCGCGCAGAGAGTGACGGCGAGCGCGCAGAGTGACGGCGAGCGCGCAGAGAGTGACCGCGAGCGCGCAGAGAGTGACGGCGAGCGCGCAGAGAGTGACTGCGAGCGCGCAGAGAGTGGTCTTTATGCGCGCTGAATATGGTTTTTATGCTCGCGGATTTTGGCACTGAAATGACGCCATATGGTTTTTTTATATGATTATATTTTGTATTATATTATTGTATTTATATTTTCACAGTGATTTTTAAACTTTTTGCCATACATGTAGCCATGCTGATTTACAATAAATCTGAAGTGGTCCCTTATTTTTTCCAGAGCTGTAAAATGCATACATGCATTATTTTAAAATTGTGTGCATTAGAAAAGCATGTCTTTGTGGTATTGTATTTTATTTACTGATTAATATGTTATTGTTCTAAGATTTTCTATTAAAATAAAGTCAGTAATGACATTACTTGCATTATCTTTTTATTTGAAAAAGTATCGAAAAGTACCGAAATACATGTTCGTACCGGTACCGGTATCGTGACAACACTTAAAGGATTACAGCCCAATTTAAAAATACTGTAATGTAATGGAGTAAAAAAAAAAATTACACGCCATTTTGAGCCTTATGATTTATGATGACCGTATTTAAAATGTTTTGTTTTTTACTAAAATAGAAAAAAAAAGAAAGAAGTGCTGAAGTGTGAAGCAATACAAATACCGTATTTGTTTCTTAACAAAATTTAAGGTTAAGGGCTTTCAGTATGTTTAAGTGCCATTTTTTAAAGTTTTTTAAGTTTAAGCATATTTTGAAAATATTATTATAAGGATAATAAAATATTAATATCATCACATGTCTAATTTGAGTGCCTTAACTTTTATGGCTAATGATCAACTGTTGAAGGCTTATTATTTTCAACAAAAAAAGTTATTCTCTGCATTTTCTTCTTTTCCCCTATTGTATAGAGGTACGTATATGGTATACCGGATAGTTGCAGCCCAAACCAAAAGGGTTGGAAATTATCTCAATGCAAATTTAATTACAAGCTGCAAATTAATTGGAGATTCATGGTTTTCATAAGACAGTGATGATATGGTCACAGGAAAACTGCTCTTTTTTCATAAGCAAATGTTGGTGTTACACTAACTATTATGTAAGGTATATATGAATAAGCAGTACCGAAGAACACTGTGACATGCTGAACCCCTATCCCCAGTACTTCCTTCCTCCAATTAAAAGCTTCCGATTAGAGCATGTGATTCCTGCTTCTACTTTCGCTCAAGAAGAAGAATGTCCTTTGTTCACTTAAACCCACATCTACAAGGTACACTCCCAAATCATCAGGATCCTCTTCAGCTCCAGAACATTTGTCTCCAATGGGCCAAAGCACTGCCATAGTGGAGTAAATACATCAACATAAACAACAGGAACACGCAGAGAGAGAGCTGGTGTGCAGTATTTAGAAAGCGTCACAAGCACTGAGGATTTTCAGGAATGGGTATCATCTTTCAGGCGTCTCTGGATCGCCACATTTCTCAGCTTTCATCTCAGCCTTGTTTGACCCACCCAGCCCAATCTGACAGCACCCCAAATAAACCCTCCAGACAGGGTGGGGAGTTCCCTGTTCAGAGTCCAGAGTCCCACCCAGCCTCCCACTGAAGCATTCCTGACCACAGCCTGGTTTATGCTTGCAGTAGTGAAGCCAGCAAGAGGTGTGCAGGCATAGCTTGTGCGTAGGGCTTGAAGTGGAAACTCTGCTTAGTGGTGATAAATGGATCACTGATGAAAGCACTATTAAGTTCTTTGAGGATGGACAATTCATTTTCAAATGCTTTGGCAACAGGAGGCAGAAATAAAAATATCTACATTTGAGTTAATATTTTGCCAATCAAATCAATATAAAACGTTTCATTACAATAAATATAATCCTTGACTCCTTTCTTTCCAGGGCTTGTATAAGACAAAGGTACGTCCATGAATATCACTTTACAATTTAGGCTTGGGCTGGTTTAAAAATGTTCAAATTTGATATTAAGCTAAAAACTAGTCCGGTATACCGACTTTAACCACTCCCGACTCCCGAGTGAAGCATTAGGCCCATTTCCCCCCAGAAGATTCCACTGTAATCACGAAATGAGTGTCACAAATATGCTGCAATCGATCCGTTTATTAAGAACTTTGCCTTGCGGCTTAACACCGCAATGGTGTCTCTTTTTACAAAACATCCAATCTTAGTGGAACCAGAGACGCCGTTCATCAGAGATCACATTTCCGTCGAGGTGGGAGGGGGAGATGCACACGCCGTACCTTGTGTTTGTTTACTTAGTTTGTGTGTTTTTGGGGGTAACGAGGAGACACGGCAGCAGAGTTAGTCTCAAAGAAAACGAAAGGCGAGGCAACGTGTAAATACTGACGGAAAATCATGGCAAAAGGTGGTAATACAGCTAACTTGCATGCCCTCCGATACGCTTACACGGGGAGAACATGCAAACTCCACACAGAAGGAACCTGAACTGAAAACGGGAATCGGGACGCTCTCCCTGCGAGGCAACAGTGTTACCCACTACACCACCGTGCAGCCCTGTAACAGCATCATGTTGTATTTTTAATGTGTTACAGTAAAATAAATTGAGGATTATCTGATGAAAATGATTAAAAATGATTGTTAGAACTGTAAGTACTCATATTGAGCAGTATCAGCAAACTGAAATGTAAGTATTTGCCTGTACTTCATCTGAAAAAAGTTAAATCAGTGCATCCTACCATATATCCATTCCATGATCTCACACGCACGCACACGCACGCACGCACGCACTGAATCCGACCGCACCTATATTCAGCAAGAGCTCACACCACAGTGCCTTGCACAGAAAGGAAGCTTACCTCTCCTTGTCAGGGAGTGGCAGAACAGATAAGAGATAGCAGCAGCCAGTCACATTGGTGACACTAGTAAATTAACATTTTATACAATAAACTTATTTCTACAAAGCACATACAAATGTACATCACTATTAGGGTTGCACATCTCTTTGTGATAAATGGTTCGATATGCATCTAGATACACAGGTTACGATTCGATTCAAAAACGATTCTACGGTTAATATTTGTTGTAGATATTTTATAAAATAAAGAAGCCGATTCTATGAAAGTGACAGTAAAATAGTTTATTTTCAAAAATGTATAATACAACACATCCCCAAACATTGTGGCTGTATGGCACTGGCAAAAAAAAACCCAGAACAACAAAATCACATGTCAATGTATTTATTTATAGATGTTGGGGTTGTAGCAGGAGCAGATTTGGTTATCAACAGTTAATAATGTCGATATGATTATCGATATTGTGTGTGTGTGTGTGTGTGTGCGTGCGTGCGTGTGTGCGTGCGCGTGAAGAGAGAGAGAGGGAGAGAGAGATATGGTCGGGCGCGACCACCAGATGGAGCTATTCCTCACGGCGTTCGGGGTGGAGCCACTGAAGATGGAGGGAGTAGCGAGAGGGGTGGAGCTATGTCCGTAACGTCCCGAGCTGGAAACAGCTGACGGGGTATGTGTGTGTGTGTGCGCGTTGACGGGACACAAACAAAGGGAGGGGAAGAATGCGCGCGCGATATTCTGGGGCTTCAGAAGGCATGCCGCTATCACACGGGCGCGCGTGAATGAACTGGCGTTTATTCCGCGAGACCGGTCTTTTAACTGATAGTAGAGGCTTTCTGAGCTCGCGAATATGGCGGAGGTTAGTCGAAAACACTGTTACAGAAACCAACCCAGCTGCGTGGGTCCACGATCAGTATTCAAATACAGCAGCACATGAACAAACGGACTCGGCGATCCGCGATCAGAACGTAAAACACATTAACAAGAATTACAAGCATGTCCTACACTATCACTTATGTCTCTGCCCAGACTGATAGCCTCTTACTGGTGTCGTTGCGTAGGTTGCGAATCCGTCCTGGCGTTCGCGACGGTAATTCGTGTCCCGGCGTCAGCGGGAGACGTGACGAGTCGGCTTAGTCCAGGCGAGAGCGGAGCGGGTTTCCTCTCGTTGGTCAAACTCTAATAAAGAAAACAGTCCGTGTTTCTTTCTTCCACGGACGGCGATATAATCGCGGCTTGGCGATTTAGTCAGCTTACTTCAGACAGCGTCTGGTAGCTGGACGGCAGGAACCAGCTTGGTTCCTCTTGTTGCAGGGGTGGCTGCGGGGCCGTGTCCACCTCCTGTTGGTGGAGGGGTCGCCTCCCGTGGCAACGTGGTGTTGCGATGGAAGCGCTGGAACAAGCGCCGGAGTAAGAGCGTAATGGAGTAAAGGCCTGATTATGCTTCCGCGTAGTGATCACGCAACGGCAACGCAACGGCGACGCAGTTGCTTGGAGACCGTGATGGTTCTGCGTTGGGTTTACGTGTCGAAATGCAATTCAATGCCACACCGGTAGAGGGCGCTATGGTTTTTGTAAAGACTGACCGACCGACCGAGACTCTTGACATATATCGTCGTAGCCTCGTTATAGCGTATTTGTTTACTTTCCGGCTTTAAACATCCACAATTTTTCAGAACCTGGTGTTTTATTTCTTTGTGCAAAAGCGACAAGGTGCAAACAATAAAACGAGGTGAAAACAATAAAAGTAGCCTTTTAAAAGTTTAAATGGCGGTGTTTATGAATGGAAACCGGATAGCGGTCTCCAGCGGATGTAGTTAGCGGACCAATCACAGCCGATGCCGCTGCGTTGGTGTTGCGTTGGCGTTGTGTTGCCTCGACGCGCGTCGAGGATTTTTGGGAGGCACACGTCAGGCCCTTGCGTCGACGCAAGGGGGGTCCGCAAGGACGTAAGGGGTCCGCAAGCTCCCTTGCGTTGTGTCGACGCGGAAGCATAATCCAGCCTTAAGAGGGGAAAGAGACTGTTCTCTAGGCGGCTTCGGTTTATAAATCTCCCCAGGGACCCCCTGGGGTAGCTGTTGTGACTTCACATTCCTCACCTGGGTGAGAAGTGAAACTAAAATGGCGGTGTAGTTTTAATCTCCTTTGTTCCTTTGTCCTGGCCGCATGTGTAGGCTTTTGTAGGCCGCATTATGTAGTCCTAACGGTTAGGTCCCCAACATAGACATGGACCAAAAAAAAGTCTGGCTGAATCGTTGGATGGCGGTCACAGGACAGTGTCGTGGACGCTTCCCGTGCTGCGGCCGCCTCTTGTGGCGCAAGTTGAGACACAAGCGATTGACATTCAAAGCCATCCGTCTCTCACGTGCGGACGTGGAGTGCCTGCGGTCACACGGCAGCGTTGCAACCGCCTACCTGTGCTGCACCCGCCTCTCCACCTCCACCATATTCTGTGTTGTCCCTTGTTTATCACTCATACAAGCAAGCCAGCTACGGCGTTTCGCCGGCAGCTTCAGCTCTCGCGTTGTTTTAGAGACGCTGGTGTAATGCCGCCAACCGCTTCAAAGTCTCGCGATACCCGATCTATGACTCTGTAACCGATTCATCTAGGAATTCATTGATAATTCGTATCGATTGAGGAGGCTGCTACCGATGCAGCTGTATCTCTCACTTGTTGAACCGAATATCCGGTCGCATCGGTGTATCGTTTACAACCCTAATCACTATACAACTTATAGTGACCAAAACCAGACCCAGCTAGTAGTAATGATCCCATCTCCTATTTGACACTGAAAAACTGCCGTTGCTGGTGAATGTCCATGTTTACAGGACTTTAATACCGAGGTCATTGCATCATGTGTTATGTATTAACTCTGTATTTTCCTGGCCAAAATAATTGTGATTCACAACATTATCCCAATAATCATTGAAATATGCTTAAAAACAGACTAACAAAAAAAATATATATATTTGTTTTGCAAAAATTCGGCCGATAGTCGAACCTCGGATTCAGGAGGAATAATGCGGTTTTCGTCCTGGCCGTGGAACACTGGACCAGCTCTATAGGGCGCTGGGGCGGTTTGCAGCCGAGTGTGAAGCAGCCGGGATGAGGATTAGCACCTCCAAATCTGAGGCCATGGTTCTCGACCGGAAAAAGGTGGCTTGCTCCCTCCAGGTCAGGGGGGAGTTCCTGCCTCAAGTGGAGGAGTTTAAGTATCTTGGGGTCTTGTTCACGAGTGAGGGAAGGATGGAATGTGAGATTGACAGGCGGATCGGTGCAGCGGCGGCAGTAATGCGGTCGTTGTATCGGTCCGTCGTGGTGAAGAGAGCTGAGCCGAAAGGCGAAGCTCTCGATTTACCGGTCAATCTACGTTCCCTCACCTATGGTCATGAACTTTGGGTCATGACCGGAAGAATAAGATCCCGGATACAAGCGCCCGAAATGAGCTTCCTCCGCAGGGTGGCGGGGCGCTCCCTTAGAGATAGGGTGAGGAGCTCCGTCACACGGGAGGACCTCGGAGTAGAGCCACTGCTCCTCCACATCGAGAGGAGCCAGTTGAGGTGGCTCGGGCATCTGTATCGGATGCCCCCCGGACGCCTCCCTCGGGAGGTGTTCCAGGCATGCCCCACCGGGAGGAGACCCCGAGGAAGACCCAGGACACGCTGGAGTGACTATGTCACCCAGCTGGCCTGGGAACACCTTGGGGTCCTCCCGGAGGAGCTGGGGGAAGTGTCCGGGGAGAGGGAAGTCTGGGCGTCCCTGCTCAGGCAGCTGCCCCCGCGACCCGGTCCCGGATAAAGCGGGAAAAAATGGATGGATGGATGGATTTGTTTTGCACTTCTTTTTTCAGTGAACATCCTTTTTAGTGAAAAACAATCAAATAATATATATAAACAAATTATAATCATAAATCATACGGTCTCTGCATAAATAAGGGATAAATACATTTCTAAAATATAGTTTTGTATCCTGTATTCTTTTAAATCAGGCAATGACATTCACAGTATTTCTATGATTTCACTTTCTGACAGCATCCAGCATCCACACCGCAATATCTTCATGATTTTTAAATTCTAGTTAAGCATGTACTTCCCTGCTTTGACAAGTCACAATGGCTGCTGTGAAAAAAGTATATTACTGATATCGGTGAACACAGCAAGACCGCTATCTGACAAGCAAGAGATTAGGGCTGCAACGATTCATCGAGTTACTCGATTAACTCGATTATGAAAATTCCTCGAGGCAAAACATCTGCCTCGAAGCCTCGTTAAATTCCTATGACGCGCCTATGTGCAGGGATCCGATTGTTCCACACGGACCGTTTTCAGGAAGCACACCAACACGTCATACACGGTCATTGATTCTGAATTTAGTTGGCGCGATGGCGGAAAGTCAGACTCAGAATGTCCGTAAACGACAGAGAGTATCGGGGCTAAACAACGGTATCCTGCTTGCCCATGTGAGCGATTTATTTCTGACAACAAAACAAATGCGTAAAGTAGTAAAATGTGTGACTAGATGTCTCCGTGGCGCATTTCTCCGTTTTGTTTATGTATATTGATCACTTCTCATCCGCCATCTTGCGAGTGACGTATAGAGTTACATTTATGCATCGGACGCTCGTATTGGCTCCCGTAGCAGCTTTTACAGCCAATCGGAAAGCCTGATTTACGCTTGGCTGTGAGTTGTTGTGTTTGCCCAAATGGACGGAGGAGTTTAAAGCAGAGAAAAGAATGGTCAAACAGTTACTGTAGTGATAGAGAACGCTAAATACATAAATGGCACAGAAGAAGTACACTATATACTAGGGGTGTAACGGTACATGTATTTGTATTGAACGTTTCGGTACGGGGTGCTCGGTTCGGAACGGAGGCGTACCGAACGAGTTTCCATACGGACATATTAAGTAGAGGACCGCATGTGTGGAGGATGCTGCAGCCGCACATGCAGCTACTTTATGCTAATCAGAGGCGCGGGGCTCGACTCGCCGCCTCGGGAACACTCGCAAAAAAGTTGTTGTTTAAAGGAGAGCGCCTGTCAATCATCCTCTAGTGGCAGCCCACCAAGCGTGCAATACTGGGAAGCGGCGCGTCCACTCGCGTTTAAAATCGCCCCTGTGGACACGTACCTTAATGCCGCTAGCGTTGGCAACAAGCCAGAGTTGGAGGACCCTCCCGCGACATTAAGGTCTCCCGTTTGGGAACACTTCGGCTTCCCGGTGAGATACAAACAGGGACAAAGAGAGGTTGATAAAACCAAAGCGGTTTTTCCGACATTGTTCATGTGAGGTCGGGTATATTTCTGGCAACACGTCAAACCTGTTGACGCATTTGAAACGGCACCACCCCCACGTGAACATCGCTACAACGAGGAGAAAGACGAGCGTAACGTTAATGCAAACACAGCTCCCCACTGCGTTTAAACCGCCTCTCCCTGCCCTGTTCAATTTTGCACCATCAGATGGAGAAAATATTTGTCTGTTATTTGTATTTATTTTTAGTCTGAGCCTTATTCATGTTATTTAATCTGAGCAACAACTTGAAACTGTTTAGTGTTGCAAATGTTCAAATTTGCACATCAGATGGAGAAAATATATTTTTTAAAGAAACAATCTGTTATTTTTATTTATTTTTTAAATAAATATTTTAAATACTTGTATTTATATTTTTGAGCAGCATTCTAGCTCCAGTGCATGTTCCTACTGTTAAAAGCACAAAAGTAATAAACAACTAGCACATTTATATTTTGCATTTTGTTTTCTTACTGTACCGAAAATGAACCGAACCGTGACCTCAAAACCGAGGTACGTACCGAACCGAGATTTTTGTGTACCGTTACACCCCTACTATATACACACATATTTAGGGCAGGGAGAGGAAAGGGCCATTGCTGGCAAAACAAAACGTAAATTAAATGTTATCCATGTTTTATCTAAGTTGATTTAACTGTATTGTTGTTAAATTCTCACTGGCACTTGGGCTTAGTTTTGGAGCCAAATTTTGGAGTTGGAATGAATACCTCTGTTTATTTTTTTTAAGAAATGCTTGATCATTTTACAGCCACATCATTTTTGTTATGCATTATTTGTTTTGGTTGCTTAAAAACGCAATTTTTTTTTATCCGATTCCTCGATTCATCGATCGATAAAGTGCTAAATTAATCAATTACAAAAAGAATCGATAGCTGCAGCCCTACAAGAGATGCAAGCACGTATGTACGGAGCCCCTCTCGTTGCAAAAAAAAAAAAAGCCCCCAGGTTATCCAAACTATTTACTTAAACGTAAACAAAGGCTAACACTTAATGTCTTAGTCATACAAAACAACGCTGTGCTTCAACTGAGACCAACTGTACTTGTTGGAATGGGTTTACTTTGAATGCTTACACCCCTCGTTGCCAAGGAACAGTGTGATATCACTTTAAGTTGCATCTTCAAATAAAGTTGCTTGTGTAATTCTGCTCAACCGTTTCAATTTCTGGATCGCCTGACTTCTCATAATTATTGCCAATACACTTTGGTTGATATTTCATGTATTAACTGCGTTTGACTAAGTGAGGCTTTTTAACTCACCTTGCTGGAGTCAAACTACACAGCGAAGGATATGACCTACAGATATTACCTGCTGTGTATGTAAATTACCAACATGACACGGCTGCTCCACAAACACACGCCTTAAATACACACAGCCCTGCCTGTTGTAATGGGACAGTAGGAACACTAGTCTGCATCCATCAGAAATAGAGTACTACAAGTATTAGCAGTCACATTAGAGGGGGCATTCCTGAAATGAACTTAGCAATTGGGCATGCTTGAAACTTGTGAAATCCTAACTGTAATGATAGCGCTATACTGTTGCACTTTCTCCCAAAAATGTACTTATTGTAAATCGCTTTGGATTAAAGCGTTTGCTAAATGTCCTAAATATAAATGTAAATTGATTCTCAACAGCTGGGGTTGCTCACAACAGCCACATATAGAGCTACTTCACAAACTCACATCTCTGCTTTCAATACGATATTACATATGTTTCTACTTTATTGTGAATGTATTTATTCTGTAACAACACTGACTCACTCCCAGCTGAAACTGCTTTAACAACCATTATTCTAGCTGGCCTATATCAGTACAGACTCACAATATCTGAGAAGGTCCTGGTAATTGTTTCAGCTTCCACTTTGTTCCAGACGATTACAATACATAATCAAGTGTGCTGCAGAAAGAATGTAAGGGTTTACCACAAAACATTGACCTTAGGTAATCAGTAGCTACAAGCATTGTAAAAGCAACAAGCTATGGAATAATTAAACTATTTGAAACAGGTTCAAATCCAAGACTCCAAAGTTAAAGAACATATTGTGAATTACACTGCAGACACTTCTGGCCAAAGAAATGTGGCTGAACATAGATCAGGATCACTTGGAACGAAAACGTGGTTTGGTATCTAACTGATTGATTTAAGTAGTGTCCGAGTTCACTTACCCATTCTAAGACACGAATAAATCCAAGAGGTTCTTTCAGTGGCCCCAGGTCCAGAGAAAATCCAGACGCCAATTTCTGGGGATGACAAAGTAGGTGTGTAAAAGAATGAACTGTTAAAATACAGTTAACTTTACGCAGGTATAAATTAATCAGCGTTCAAATTAGCACCCACACAACTACGCTAGCTATCGTTACCTGTTCGTCACCTTGCGGCTAACTGGCCCTGCCCTTGTTAGCCAACCCCTGCTAGCGACATGCTAACGCTAACTCCCGTCAACTTGGACACACAGCTAACTCACCCACCTGAACAGTGTCCATTGAGATGTGAAACAACTAGAAAGTAGTTTGCACTTCTCTCCCAAAGTTGTCCGTTTCGTTGTAAGAGTAACTTGAAGTCACACAGTTTGCATTCGAACAGTGGCAAGCGACAACAGCTACTGACTGTCAGCAGGCGGCAGAGTAGCAGGCAGCAGGGAGGCAACTGATAAGACTGGTGTCAAACTCAGCAAAACTAACCCGCTGTCAAACCAATCCACTTCCGGTCATTCCCTTTCAAAATAACAATGACGTTACATACATGAGAAACGTGGTAATATAATTGTCCTTCCGCGACAGAATATTAGTTGCTGGATTCATTCCATCTGGAATAAACAATAGGACAGTCTTCAGATTTACTATGCTCCATTAACATTACACTTCATTTCACTGGAACAACCTGAATATATGACAGGAGTGTTGGAGTGAAGCATATCTCTAATGGCAAAAAGGTCAAAATGAATAAAGAAAAACATATACTACATACACTACTGTACTATTATTGAAGTGTAATATTCCTAATTTGTTAAAGGTTTTCTCTCGGGCGAAAAAGTACGGTGTTTTTTCGTTGTCACAATCAGGAAGATGATAATGCAATTTACCATATGACCATACATGTGTATGGCTAATATATATGATAACCTTTTTCGAGATTAATGAAATTGGCCTGAGCTAAAGGCTGCATTCAGGCACATGATCCACATGGGAAATTAGTACGAGTTTACACTGCATCCTTGTGGGAATATTAGAATATTATTTATTGCACCTTGAATGGGCAAGTTCTCGTTTTAGTTCATAACTAGCTGACTTGACCAACACTGAAAACTAAGCCAGTGATTATAGAAGAAGTATCATTGAACTCTTGCATTCAACAACTCGTTTGTGTGAACTTATGCAGTCTTGTCCGCAAAATGAAACGTTGGTATCAAAGTAAAGATAATCGTGGTATAGATTATATTGTTGAGGCAATACAGTTTGCATATATTTTCTTAGTCAACTATACATCTCATTATTTTCCGCTGAATTATGAGAAAAGCTGGATGGGTGTACAGTAAAGTCCTCAAATGAACCATATTTCCATTTGACGCGAACGCAGCATACTGGTGGCCCATCCTCCCATCCTCCTACTGTCCCTGCTGCCGCCATTTTGCTGTGGTGTAGTAGTATTGCGGCTGCGGCAGTCAACGAACCGGGACGGTGTTTTTCCTGTATTACACAACTTTTTAAATCTTTTATAAATCTGAAATTGGTAATTAATATTGCATAATTTGTAATCATTCTACCTGTGGCTGTTACGTTGTAATGTTGAAAGACAATACCACGGCAATGGCAAAATAAACATCCGTCTTAACAACAATTAGCTAGCATTAGCTAACTTGATGCTAACGATAAGGTCGCGAGATATTGGTGGTTTCGGTAGGCCTCTGCTATGTAGCATAAGCTTAAAAAGCCCTAAACTACAAGAACACAATGTCTTAGCCAGCCTGCTTTAAAATATCCAAAGACATGCTATTGCTTATTTAGCTAACAGTATTATATATATTATATGTATCCAACTAACGGTAATATTTGCCGATCTCCATACAGTAACGTGAGTGTTTTTCCTTTACTGCGGGGAATCGCTCGTAGTTCGTTCGAGCCAACTTTGGGCTACTTTTTTTTATTATTCAACAGTAAGTATCTGATTGTTTTCTTGACTGTCTTGGGGTTTGAGCTTTGACCGTAGATACCTTGAACCAACACTGAAGGGGACTTGTTACGTGTATTATTTGCAGAGTCGGGTTAACGATATCTGTCTGACGGTTTTGGCCGTAAATGTAATTTTAGATCAACGACTTCTGTGCTTGTGGCTCAGTATTTGTTTGACTTGTAATTCAAGTAAATCATTTTGTGAATCCCGTTATTTCAGTGTAAGTTCTGTTTTGCTTTTGTAGAATACATTTAAGTTCATTAAGATGGAGGCCAGAGTTCTTCGGGCTGATGAGCAGTGTCGAAATAAGGCCTCTCTGTCTAGGGGAAATACACAACACAGCCCTGGACTCCTTAAAATCCCAAAGTTATTTATTTATTCTGGATTAAATACTTAAATCGTATACATGGTTATATAATGTAGTGACATTGAGTGTTATAACTCAGTTGTAATTTGATCTGGAGTCATGATAGAGAGCATATCTGTCTCAGTATACTGTCCCTTTGTGTGGAAATGTCCAACTGTCTCCTATCTGTGCACAACTGTCTGTCTCCTAATAACACCTTTTCAGTTCCCTGGGGAGTGTTTTTGATTGATTTGTAGGTTTAAAACCATCCTCTTGGTCCTTTGTGGGGAATCCCTGGATATGGATAGCTTGCCCCCATGAGAATCAGAAGATTTTTTTTTTCTCTTCAGCATTGGCTGAAAATCTCTAGAAGCTTGAATTTCCTGTCCAGTTTTTCCTCCTGCCATCACCAAATGGCAAGTCCAAGAAGAAGCTGAGGATTTTTCCCCACCTACCATCCATCCCCTTTTTGCCACATCAGTTAAAGCATTTTTGGATATTTTTTTCTTTTCTGGCCTTTATTTCGTTATTTCATTAGTTCCACCAATTAATAATAAAAAAAAAAAATCCCCAAAGGACTCTATTGCATCCACCATCAGTAATGTTTAGCAGTCTGGCGGAGATAAAGATGTCTCAGAATCTCAGAAAAGGGATGTCGTAGGAAGACAAGTGTCTCTGGGCGACCCACCCCTCTTTTCCTCTAATCTCACGGATCAAGTGTTCCTTCAGGACTCTTTACCACCACGGAGACATCCTACCAGCAGTGCGCTCAAGAGGGAGACCACTTCCCAGCCACCTCAGGTAAAGGTGGCACACTAATAACTCAAATCCAAATTCATTTATTAGTAAAGATCTTATTTAAGACCAAAAAGTGAGAAGGCTCACTAGCCATCTTAGTTTTACATTTCTTAGAAGCTCTTTAATTCCTATAAAAAAAAACCTTACTTATTGCTCAACAGATCAAACAATTAGTTGCATTACCTGTTTCATATTCATATGTACATCTTGTTCCATAAATATATTCTTATTGGATCAGTCTTGCATAAATATATTTTTATTCTTTGCACACTGAGAACAAGGACTTCCAGAAGAAGTACTCAGTTTGAAGTGATTTAAGTCAAATTTCGGCTTCTCCGCATGAATATGTGTCAAAAGTTCACTAATGCGGTTCAAATTCTGCACCAGGACTATTTAATCAAAAGCATATTACTGTCTTAAAATAACAATGCTTCCCTTTTCTCCCCCATGTACACTGTACTACATGTTTCTACACAAGACTTAATTGAATTATTTATAGTTGCATTCAAATCACAGAAATGGATCACAATTTTTATTTGATAAATACAAAATCAACTTAAAAATCCAAACCTTTGAAACCTTAAGTGTTTGTATAATGATGATATTATACTGAATTCCAGTAAGAATAGCAAATGTATGAGTGTGAGCAATTCTTTCTATTAAGTATGGAAAATAACAGAATGGAAACTTCTTGGTATTAGTTTCACATGTGCTGTTGTTAAAGTTAAAAAAAAAAAGTGAGGGTTCTATTACTGACGTGGTTCTGTGCTCTGTCCTGCTGTCCCTGAAGAGAGCCAGCTGCTGGGTCTAAAGGTTGAACCTCATCACCTCCGCCACCCAAGACGCATACCAGCATTACAATGACCAACCATGGAGACGACTGCTACTTCTTTTACTATTCTACGTGCACTAAAGTAAGTAAAGTTTACATACAAAGCTCAAGTATACCCACATTGCTGAACCAGTTGGAAGATGGCCAGCAGCAAGAGTGGAGTCTTACTGTGTTTCATGTGCAGGGAGACAGCTGCCCGTTCAGACACTGTGAGGCAGCTATGGGCAGTGAGACCGTCTGCAACCTCTGGCAGGAGGGACGCTGCTTCCGCACCGTCTGCAAGTTTCGCCATATGGAGATCACAGTAAGCAAAATTTCAATACGTTTGAAATGAAGAAACCGCAGGAATTTCCTTCAAGCTTTGCCCACTCGAGGCTGTTTGTGTCTTGATTGGCCATTAACGAAGGGTAGAACAAGTCTCCCTGTAGGTCTGGGCCAGGAGCTACATTCCTGCCCCTGGACCTGTCGGGAGGAACACTTCATGTATTGTTAAGGCAATCACTCAGCCTGTCATCGCAATGAACACAGTACATCAAATCATTATTTTAAACCCTCCTCCTTTGAATTCAGTGCAACTTTGCAGATGTGACCTGTCCATCTCCTCCATGCTGCTTTTACATGTTGTTCATCTCTTTTGCCAAAACAGAAAAACCGAAAGGTGATATCTTGTTATTGGGAGAACCAGCCAGCTGGCTGCCAGAAGCCACACTGTGCCTTTTTCCATGAAAGGCCCCGCTACATTGATGGCATCTTTGTCCCACCTGATAAAAGTGAGTGGACTTTTCCTTGAATTGAAATAGCAGTTTAAGCCACTTTTCCATCCATGTGATAAGGGCAGTAATGATAATTGATGTTTCTCCCAGCTCTAAGCAAAGCCGAGGAACAGCCACATGAGGAGCCAGCTCCCCCGCCAGCTGCCCCTCTCCCCACTGCGGCCAACCCTCAGCTCAGAGGCGTCATCAAGACAGAAACTCAGGAGCCAGTGCCGAGTCCCACCCACCCACCAGTGGTGATAAATCCAGCAGATGATGACGAGGATGAAGATGGTGAGCTGGATTTGATCCTATAATCACTTGTTTCTTCTCATCCTCATTTTGAGACTTCCCCATCGTCTTAACCACTGACATGTCGTTATGTTTCCAGACCAGTTCTCAGAGGAGGGAGAGGACGGAAAGGTTTCTCCAAGAAAGCTTCCCAAATCAGGTGAGGCTCTGCACACGCTACATTTTGGAAAAACAATATTTCATAATTGGTGACCAAAGTAGTTGATTGTGCTTTTGATGGGGTAATGTTGTGACTTTACAGGTGACTCACTGAACTTCGGAGTGAGCACCCTGGAGGAGATTCGGCTGCGGAGGGCCTTGAAGGCCAGCATGAAAAGAGCCGGTTACCCCATCCAGAGTGCTGACACATCGGCCAACGGAGAGAGAGAAAACATCCAGTCAATCTTTCGACCAACCCTCTATGAGGCTGGAGATGGTAAACACCATGGATATTTGAGATTGTCAATTGCAGAGGGTTGGTTTCATTTCACATTATATCTTTCAGTCTGATGATAGTGAAATATGATTTTTAGGCCCACAAGTCTTTGAAGAAACTGGGAGACCAAGACTCAGTGTGGCTGAAAGGCTTGGAAGAAAGATGCCCAACACCGGTAAATGTGCACTCTTGTAACACCTTCGTAACAGATTTAGTGCCAGAGTGAATAATGCTAAGTCTCAACTGCACAGAATAGAAGCTCATAACATGTCCTCGTTGTAGATGTGAGAATGGGAGATGGTGTCCGGCTGAAAAGGGGTCTGGCTGGGCGTCTGGGCAGAATGGTGGATGAGGAAGTGCCATACATGCCCCCACAGAAAGGTGATCATCAGGAAGCAGCATTGACGAAGCCTGTTGTTCAGAGGGTCAACACCCTCTGTACTGTGCAGTTTAGTGTGTCCGCCCCTTTCACCTTAAAACACATTGAAAAATAAATCAACCTTAGGAATTGCCTCACTGCAATGAAATGTACTGCTGGAGAGTATGTACTGCTAAACGTTGGATGTAATGAATGAGATTCAGTGGAAACTGTAAATTAATTAAGACTTGGTCCCTGCAGTTGAAACACATTGGGTTTCATTAATGAAATCATCGTAAATCAGTAGA
This sequence comes from Chelidonichthys spinosus, assembly GCA_029853015.1. Lineage (NCBI taxonomy): Eukaryota > Metazoa > Chordata > Actinopteri > Perciformes > Triglidae > Chelidonichthys > Chelidonichthys spinosus. Next base: position 28,733,464 of record CM056822.1, on the reverse strand, counting down.
TTTACACATAAATCACGTCTGTTACTATAAACCTACTCCAGATTCATGAAACCTCTGATTTGATCGTAGCATGTGTGTGTTCATGAATGCCAATCAACTGTAAACTGACAGCGTGCTCTCACTTGTCAGCAGTTGGCATAAATCCCTGCACATGAAGCTCCAGTGAAGGAGGTGATGAGGAAACGGACCCGTTGAGGTTCTTAAATTCACTGACCACTACATGTAGTATTTTACTCAACGTGATGATGAATTGACTATAGTGTATACGAAGAGGCTGTTGTGATGTAGCTCATAACATGCCAAATCAGTCCATTCAAACTTTTCTTTCTGTTTCTACAGCGTTGAAGCCTATTAAGGACAGACTTGGATTGCCTGTGTCTGTTTCACCCATTCCACCAGGTAAGAAGACTGACCAATATGAGAGGCTGACATTGTCAATTACTCGTGCCAGTGATTAAAACTTTGTTTTTGTGTCTTTCAAACTTCTCAACAGCTGAGACTAACATGGAGTCAAAAGCTACGGAGCAGATTCGCATCAAAACCCTGGAGGAGATCAGACAGGAGAAGGCATCAAAGTCTCACAATCAGAAAGATGATCCTCATCCAGTTGAGGCTCCAGCAACCAACAGAACCAAAACCACCAAGGGTGTCAAGCGAGCCATCACCCTCAAAGAGGACTCCATTAGCCATGTCAAAACGTTCTCTGAGATCCTTCATGCCAAGAAGAAAAGGCAGGAGGAACAAGAACAGAACCCCAGTCCTAAAAAAGTCAAGCACACCGTGGAGAAAGCTCCAGGCAAGAGCCAGGGAGAGTCCAACTCAGTGGGTCCTGGTCCTGAGGCTGCAGACATAGGGCAGGTTAGAGTAAAGACTCTGGAGGAGATTCGGAGGGAGAAGGCAACAAAGCCTCAGGCTCAGCCGTCCCTGGAGGAGGAAAACAAGAATAGCTCTGATCCTGAGAGCGATGCTAAGAAGCCCCGGCTACTGCGTATCAAGAAACTGCCTTCCCAAGGTAAGACCGCACTTACACTTTCTTTTCAATTTTGTGCCCTGTGTGTTGAATCCTACTTTTGCAAATCCTCATTTTACACACCATGTTCCTGAATTTGTAATATGAAATGTATTTGATTCAGCAGGCAAAGTCACAACAGAGAAGAGTGCTGACGTGACAGAGAATCCCCTGAGAACTGCTGCTGCTCCTACTGAGGTAACGTCTGTAACTGATGCTCTATTGGCTGTGGTTGCTTGTTATTCGGTCATTGTCCTATACCTTTTCCTGATGGTCATTTTTCTATACCTTTCTAGTCCATTGCGGCCACTAGTAAAAATGTCAAGGTCAAGACCTTTGAAGAGATCATGCGGGAGAAACGCCTTCGCAAGCAGGAACTGGAGGGGCAGGCCAAAGGTTTGGCTGAAGCAGAGCCTGCTCAGAAACACCCCGATGAAGCAACCCTGAAGAGGAAGGCTCCTGCTAAAGTCCGTCTTGCATGCCCAGGCTCTTCTTCACCTTCCTCCACCGCTCTGGCCCCTGACTCTACCCCTTCCACCCGAAAGCTCCTTGTTGGTAAACTCATCCCCCTCAAATCCAAGGTGGCTTCACCTCTGAACAGCACTACTCCTGGTACAAGAGCAGCTACTGTTAAAGCTGCGACCTCAGTTCCTGTGATGCAGAGCTCTTCTCCACTGGAGACAGAGTCCGACTCACAGAGCCCCAGCCGCTCCAGGGAGGTCCCCGATGAAAACACAAGGAGCTCCACCGCACGGTCACCAGCCAAGCAGGCCTTGGCAGCTCTTCAGGGTCCGGCTGCAGAGGCCCGTACTCCTGAGAAAACACTGAACAATAATCAGAAGAAATCCCCAGAACACACTACAGACAACAAAGGTATTGCACCTTTTACTTTCATACATCCTTCATTTAGCAACCCATGTGAGTGTTAGGCTTATCAATGTAAATTTAGATAGGCAGGGAACGTCTCTGACCTGTTGCACACAGTACAATCTGTTCAATTGAAGTCCCAGATCCACCAGGAAACCAAACACTGTCTTGTTTGAGTTCATAACATCATTCAGAGGTGCTCAGTGAATTTCACCCAGCTGGATTCACTGGATCTAATAAGACAACTGGATCAACTGGTTTACTACAGCTGGATGAACCCAAAATAAACTATTTAGCTGTGATTTAATATCAATTAACGGGTAAAAAGGATGGAAACTAAAGGAAATAACTCTATAGTGATGGTGATTTGTAGTCATGCAAGTCATGCTGTGTTGAGTCTGTCTGCAACTTTTGAAATGCTTATTTCTGAATGGAGTCTGGTTGATGGGTGCTAGGCTATGCTAACATTGTAGCTGCTCCATCAAGTGTGTATATAGTCTTCAGGGCAAGGGGAAGTCCTACGATTCAAACTTTGCTTCCTTTCTCAGTGAGGCCCAAACTGAATGTGAAGCCATCCGTCATGAAGCCAGCTGTGCAGGTGAAACCAGCCCAGAAGAGGCAGAGGGGAGCCGAGCGCTCTGCTGTTGCTGCTGTTAAACCTCTGAACAGCACCTCAACAGGGCTGGACGAGCCACCGCAGGACACGACGTGCAAAGATGGACAGGTAGGTTGGCGAGCTCGGCCAAGAATGGTGGTTCAGTCTGTCTGCAGCATGAACCGAGACCTTTTCAAATGTATCTTTAATCAAGTTGAGGTGGCACTTTTCATGTTCGCCTTATATTCCCATGTCTTTCCTCATTTGTGTATTTGCATTCATCTTTCTATATACCTTTATTATGTTATTTATCTCAAACTTTGTGGAAGTGTTTTGCACACATTCCTAGTGCTGTAGTTTTATGTCTGCATTTCTACTCAACATGTCCTAAACACATTGACATGTTCTGTTAAATCGTTAAACACTTCTTTATTTTTCTGTTAATGGCCCCTTTTTACATTCTTCCTACTGTTTATTAAATTGTCTTCTCATCTTAAAGTCTCAGTCAGCAAGTCCAGCGGATGGAGGGCACTATGTCAGATTTTGTCAGAATGTTTACAACTCTCACGCTCCTCCCCCACGACCACCGAGCTCCTTCCCCTCGACTCCGTGCCCTTTGAAATCCCTTAGATCACGCCACCTTTGAACGCGGTCCGATGTTGACTCTGCTTTTATCACGGGCACCATAGCAATATTTCTTTTTTTCCTTCTTTTCCACCGGTGTTTTCTTTTCCTTGGTTGTTTTGGACCTTTTAACCGAGGAAATGGAAGCTTGTTGCTACTTCCCTCCGCTTCCCCCTGTGATAGTGGTACGACCCAAGGGGGAGGGGCTCTGTGTGCACAAACACAGCCCTGCGTGCTGATTAGACAGGATGATACGGCTCTGTAGATCTTTTGCAAAACAAATAACAGGCTCTACCTGCATGTAGAGGCGCGCTTTTTTTCTAAAACGGATGATTTATGTTGTTCTATCGGATATATGATCAAAAACATGTTGCCAACTGGGACTTTAAGTCTAAAGAAGAAAGCTTTGGATGATGTATGATGGGGAATCTTAGCAATCTAGTGCTGTTAATGACCTGTAGTATGTATTGTTATGTTGTCAGGATTTCCCGTCATCCAGTGCAGAAGCTCAGCTGAGCTCTGCTGTCCCCTGCAGTCCCAGCAACCTGATGGACTCAGGTCCCGGCTCCAGTCCACAGAGAGAGGACCTCCAGACTGTCCCCGTCTTCAAACAGAGTGTGAGCCACGAAACCAAGCCGCCTGCCAATGGTGCTGCCAGAGAAGCCTGTACAGTCCCCCAAAGGTAAATCCACAGAGAGCTGACAAAGCACATAGAAATAAATTCTAGAATTCTAGAAAGTATGAGGGGAAAAGTAGTAGCACCAAACTCCAGCACATATCAGACAAGCTGCTTCTGTTTGTAGTTTGTCTAAACGGCTCTGAACATATTTTTTTTAATAAAAATTGCTTTTAATTCATTACCACTTTTGTTTTTAATGTTTATCTTCAGTTTTTAGCAATAAGAACTTGTTTTGCTCATATTATTCCTATTTTATTTGACCTATTTATTTCATTTATTTCTTCTTATAATACCTGTTGTTTTTGTTTTTTGTAAAGCACTTTGAGCTGCATATAAATAAAGCTCATTATTATATTAACACTAACTTCTTGATAATAGAGTGCTCCCTTGTCTCAAAGCACAAACATCTACAATATAAATGAGTCAGTAAACACTCCTCACCCTTTTGATCGTGTCTTTTTAAACGATGGCTGTATGAGACTACTGAACTTCATCAGTCCACCTTCACTACCTTGTTGTGTTTACTGGGGCTCATGTGACAGTCTCGTAGGACATTTTTATAGCTTAATGTTAGAATACTACTTCAGGTGATTGCGTTCACACTTTTCACTCAAATTCATACAAAAATCATAGTGTTTGTGAAGATTGTCTTGCTGAACAAAACGTGTAGGTATCATAAACTTGTGTTTGCAGCAGAGATTTTCTGCAGTAATTCAAAATCTGGTGGAGAAATCATATTGGCTTTTTGTGGAGGGAAACGGTGAGATACTTACTTCCTGTTGGAGTGCTGTCAGTCAAGGCCCCGTAAATATCTTTGGGCAGGAGTGATTTGATTATTTTCTAAAATAAATATTTTTAACTGATGATGTTATTCTGTGGTCACAAAGGACGAAACGTCGCCGCTGAAACAATTTTGACCTTCTATTGTTTTTCTCTTTTTTTTTTTACTTGAATTCAAATCTTTCATTTCATTTAAGAGAAACCAGTCGAAACAGTCTTTATATTTTATTTTTCCAGTTTTTTTTTTTTTTTTTTTGGTCATCACCCAACTTTCTTGTCTTGTTGTTAGTTGTAGTTTTGAAGTGTTGAAAACTTACACCATCCCAGTGAGAATTGATGGACGTTGTTACAATCTTTTCACATATAATGAATGTCTGTGACTAAAAAAGGATGAATAATAACCAGACTGTGTGTGTGTGTTTCAGCCCGGTCCTGAAGAGTCCCACTCAGCCCAAGACAAGGAGGCCGAGCGTGGCCGCGGCCCGCACCGCCTCCACCTCCAGCACTGCTGCCTCCACCTCCGCCGTGGACGACTTCGAGGAGCTCATCAACGAGTTCACTGAAGACCATCTGGAGGAAGACGTGGACCCCGGCATCGGGGAGGACGACCTGCTGCAGGAACTGTCTGAGATGATTGACAGCTGAGGGCCCCATCAAGCACAATCAACTTCTGTCCCACACCCTCGTCTTGTTTCCAGGAAGTGAACACCATCAGCCACCATCTACCATGGAGTGTTTTAAAGCAACCCTTTGTGAAAGGCTTATTTTAGCTTCATATTGTTTGACTCTAACTTTCAGACATCATCTGTCCTCTTTCATTTCCTGCACATATGATCACCTGCTCACCCCAAGGGTTATCCTGCAGGGCTTCTGTTTCATTGTCACTGCTCATGGTCATTGTCAAACTTTACAGTCCTGAAAAGAGAAAATGAAATACTTGGTGCTGCAAGATGTTGTTAATACATCATCAGGGATCCTGGAAGATGTTAGATGTTGGATGATGAATGTGTCATTTTAGAGAGAAGTCATATTTGTATACTGTGTATGCAATACAAAGGGAAGAGCAAGCTGAGGACCCAAATAATGAATACTGCTGCACTGACAGTTGCCTGCAGAGCCCACAACTACTTGTGTTTTTATATTTGTGAGTGGTCAACACTGCCCAGCTAGTCCCCTTTAAATGTATCATTTTTATTTTAATGATGTCCCAACAAAGCTCAGGTCAGAGCCTGAGAGAGCTTCATCAGATTATTAATGCCAGGATGCTTTTATCCATGTGGTTTCTAGATTTTTCACTCCGATCTTCTGCCTGTGGTTGTTCTTTCATGGTTTTATACTGTTTGAGATGCACCTGTTTTTTTTGTTTAATTTTTTTATTCAGTGGGCTGGGCTAAATGTGAAAGTGCTGTCTGGGCTTTGTTCATGAACACCTCAGGTATTATTGTTTCTGATGTTTGTATGTTCATGATCTGATTGACAAACACTGTATTCGAATTCAACAATGCTTTCTTTAGTCATCTTTTTCTCTGTTTGCTTTGGTTATGAAAGAAATCTAAGAAAAGATCAACTTGTGAATTGGTCTTATTATGAGTTTGCTCTGTCCTGACCCTTCCTCACAAATGTACGGTTCAAGGTCACTTGTACATATTACTGTGTAAATAAAATGTGCTTTTAATGACCAGCTGGATCGATAACGGACTGATTATTTAAAGTAGCACTCGGACTAAAAGCTTGTGCCAGGTTTGGGGATCAACATCTGATGTTGATACATAATAGAAATGTATAACTGATGGTCTATTTTTCAACCTGGCTTTAACAAACATGTTTTTATTCCACAAAAAAACAGGGTAACTATGTAAATTAGATGAAATTACAGCCATGCTATGAATATACATACAATAGTAGAACATGTATTACATGTCTGTCTCTTAGTGATACCCGGGATCAGCAGCAGGTGGCGGTAAACACACTGCACACTGACAGCAGCACACAGGAGCCGGGTCCTTCTACTTCCGGGTTGGTGGATGTAAACAGAAGGACGTTCCGCCTCTGGAGACAGCAATAGAAAACATGACCAAACTGGAGCTGCTGAACGTGTTTCTGAACGACAGGCTGACGGCGGCCGCCGAGGAGATCTTCCGCGCCGTTAAAACCACGGTGGCGGAGTATCAGAGCGAGATCCTCCGCTCCAAGGAGGAGAACGAGCGGCTCAAACGCCTCCTGAACGCGGCCGTCCAGCGGCTCCTGCTGCAGCCAGGTGAGGGATGGCTGTCCGCTGCTCCTCGTTGAAACGCGCACGCCAGATCTCATTCAAAATCTGTCCTTTTAAAGCAGCGTCGCTCACCGGTAGACCTGTGTTGTAGCTAACGCGCGGATGCTCAGTCTGTGTCTTACATTAGCCACATCTGGTTTGTTTTATTAAATGGGAACTGATATGACAAGATTGTTTGGGACATTTACAGTATTACAGCAGCAAAGGGGACAGTGCAACAACAGGAGGCAAAACGGAACACCATATATTAATACACAAGTTACTAACAGGCTGTTAGTAACAGCAAGGCTCAAATAACATTAACAACAATAACTTTAACAACAGTAGTGCACATGGACTACAGGACACATAGAAACAGTGGAGAAAAACAGCCAGGAATCTAAACTTGCATTCTCTCTGCTGGCCATTGGGGGGTGACTCCGAACTTGCAAATAGAAGTCTCATTGCATTGCCATTTACATTACATTTATGCTCTCCCTCCTCCATATCTTGACTGCTGTGGTGTTCACCCACCTCCTCCTGTCCCTGGTCGCCTTGGCCTTGTATTCTATCTCTGTCACCTTTCTGTTGCCCTTCTCTCTCTCCTTCCACCTCGTATTCGTCTTCTCTCTCTCCTTCCACCTCTTCTCTCTTTCCTTCCACCTCATCTCCTCCGTCTACCTTGCTCAGTTCATTTTCTATTTTTCTCTCCTTTTTCTTTGGTGAGAAAAAACTAAATATGCTACCTTTCCTCTTCATTTCTGTAAGAATTGAAGTAACTTGTTGTACAATGTTTTCCTTGACAGACGTTGAATCAATATTATCTTTCTTAGCCTACTTTACACAGAACTAACGTCGGACCTAGCTAACATTACATGTAGTTAGCGAAATAACGTTCTTCAACCTGATTTTTATCATCTCAAATCAGCATTGCAACTATACTAGCACTGTGCTTTCATTATTATTTCATTTTGTGATAGATAGTTAATCAGTTTTTAAGCTCTTTCCTCCCGTGCCTCCTTTCCTTGCGACTCCTGGCTCCAGTTAGTGTCCACAGGGGCGATTTTAACGCGAGTGGACACGCCGCTTCCCAGTATTGCACGCTTGGCAGGCTGCTTTTTACCAGTATATTTGTATTATCATTCTATGTTTGTATTAACCAGACCTCACATATAATAGGCCTACTCACAACTAGGGGTGGGACGATACGGGTAACTCACGATTCGATACTGTGACGATATTTGGCCCACGATAACGATAATATCACAATACACGATATCTGCGATATTCGATATATTGCAAGAAATTTCATCAATGATATATCACGATATGTGACTGAAAAAGAAAAAATATGCATAAAAAATAAATTCCAAAACTTCGTACAATGTACAAATGAATAAACACTGTCCAGCTGGAAACATTAAAGTGCATGCACATTAATAACATGACTTATGTAAACCAGGACAGTGCTTTCGGATACTGAAAAGTCAGTAGCAACTTGTTTTATGGAATGTTGGGCCCGTTTTAGTTTAACAATAGCTAAACAAGATAAGAATAACATCAGAATTAAATGAAATATTGGGCACATTTCAGTATGCAACCAATTATGTGCAGAGTCATGTTCACCCATCCAGTACCTGGGAAGTCGGGCCTCATGCCCTCAGAGCTGGGTGAAAACTGCTTGGAGCTCACAGCAACACCGGGCAGCACACGGCTCCGCGGATCCACACATGCGGACCCTCCGGCGGACAGTAAACACGCGCCGCCCGTAAATAGGCAATCGAGCCCGGCCGAAAAGTGGGTCCTCATGCCCTCAATGCTGTGTGAAAAGCGCTTGAAGCTCACAACAGCACCGGCCAGCACACGGCCACGCTTATGCAGCGTTCACACCGGACGCGATAGACGCGAATACAATCGCGTGAGACGCGTGTATCGCGCCGCTTGATCATTTTGGACTATTCGCGTCATTCGCGCATGACGCTCATTTTTGAACCGGTGCTGCTCTAGCGGGGGAACCGAGGGCAGCGCCGGCGGGGAGCCAGCGGGTCACGTCGGCGGACCCTCCTCCTCCGCCTCGGGGTACCTGATGCCAGAGTCCGTGAGTCCGTGAGCCTCTAAACTCTAGCGCGCCGCTCGGAATCCTGCCCGTAAAATAGGCAATCAAACCCGGCCGAAAAGTCGGCACTCATGCCCTCAAGGCTGTGTGAAACCCGCTTGGAGCTCAGACCAGGCAGCGGGCGGCCCCCGCAGATCCGCTCCGGAGAACCGTAAACTCTACCTTGTGGTGAAATGATACTTTTCATTTTGGTCGCATTGATCTCATGGCTTGATCTTTAGGCCTTTCCAACCACATATCAAATTTTGGTATCGATCAGGTCAACGGTATAATGATTTTTTGATTTAGTGTGACCCCTGTGAATGGCCAAAAACAGCCAAAACGGGCAATATTTGGGATTTTTTGGTAGTGGCAAACATTACTCGATTTGGATGAAACTTGACAGGCATGTTCTTTCAAGCGATGGCAACATAGGTTTCGAGTTTTGTAATTTTAGGGGCAAAGGTTATAGAGTTATGCTAATTGCATTTTGGTAGCCACACCCTCTAATGTTCATTGGCCGATATCTCCGGATTAACTGCATATTTTCAAAACCTTTTCGGAACATACCCCCAGCTAGGTCTAAAGAGTATGCATACCGAATTTCGTCCAAATCGGACCAACGGTGTATGAGAACTGCGCAACTTCCGGTTTTTCATAAAATCCAAAATGGCGAAAAATTTTGGTAGGCGGACTTTGGTACTCCAAGAGGATTTTTTGTAGAGGACACTTGTTTGCACATGTGTGCAAAGTTTCATGTCAATCGGAGTTACGGTGCGGCGGGGCTGGCGATTCTCCACTCTAGGTGGCGCTAGCGAGCAACTTTTTCGTGACCAGGCCCTATAGACACTCCAATTTTCGTTAGTTTTTTTTCAGGCTCAGACCCCCAAAACGCAGGTCGAAGTCGTGAAAGAATAATAATAATAATAAACATTCGAATAACAATAGGGCTTCGCAGCCCAAAGGCGAGTCCACACCGGACCGAAAATCGGTGTCTTTGACAGAGTCGGCGTCTGTGACATGAGTCTGCTTGGTGTGGTCGCTCGAATCGGCCCACGTCGGCGTTCATTTCAGCCGATTCAAATGTGTAATCCGCCAAGCGAGTCGGTCACTCTTTTACCATTCTGATGCGTGGAGGCTAGCAGCTTGACTAGCGAATCAGTGAAGCCCGGAAGTGACGATGGTAAACATACCAGATAACCAGTGGAATCGAAGAAGTGGTTTAGAGAGGACCGCCTACTTCCGGTTTTCGTGTTTTTTGGCCCACAATACAGATTAGCGCCGCCTGTTGTTTTGGAGACATTACATCTCGCGCAAGCGCGGAACGTATGGCGTCGGCTGTAGTTCCGTAGGTGTGAACCGCCCAAGTCGTTGTTCGAGTCTGCCATGTTAAGTAGCCCGACTTCACGAGTCGGGCAGTCGGTGCGGTGTGGACCCGCCTTTGACGCACCGACGGGAGTCTAAAAAAACCCATAGACCCAAAATATCGATATTTGCCGTCAGTGTATCGATTTATTTATTGCGACAGAGAGCACAACAATATATTGCAATATCGATTTTTCCCCCACCCCTACTCACAACACAATGCACGGAACTTAAGATCAAGCCATGAGATCAATGCGACCAAAATAAAAAGTATCATTTCACAACAAGGTGGCCGCCGAGTGCGAACCTGAACACACGTCATTGTACTTTTAACCAATGAGAACCATTCCGCTGTAGCGGAGGTGTGGACAAGCCGGTTGCAGCCACCGTGGACCACGCTGCCAAGCGCTGCAAGAAGCGCCTCTGAAAAACTTGTTCCCGCGATGTTTTGGGTCACGTGATATGGTCGCGACCCTGTGACGTCTTTGCAGTCGGACACAATTCTAGCCATCATGCATCGCTTTCAACCCACAATACATCACGTTAGGTAGCGCGCTGCAGGCGGCTACATCAAGTTGAATTCGCCTAATGAATGGGACGCGGGGAAACACCGCTGCCTGTGGACACGCACCTTCCCTCGGATCGCGAATCGCACCACTCAATTTTCACAAAGCAGCGTCTTGCTGCTCTGACGTAATCTCGTGCTGCATTCATTGCAGTCGGACATTGGAAATTCGCGCTCGTAAATGTCAAATTGGACATAACTTTTCTTTGAATTCGTTGCTGCCAACTGGGGTGGCAACAGGGGTGGCAAGGCTTTATTTTAGGGTGGCATTTGCCACCCTATGCCACCCCGGTAGATCCGCTCCCGGTAGATCCTGTTACAGGAGGAATCTCAACTCTGAAAGGCTTTCGCGTCACAGCCACAGGCAAATTATTTGCTCCACTTGCAATATTTCACCTAGAGCGAATAAAGAATTCCTTTGATTTGCATCATCCGCGTCACGGCTTGTAATTCATGCATATTCCGATCTTTGCATTGACTTTGTAAGCAATAGCACTAAGGAAAAAATTAGCTTTGCATTTGGAGTGAACGCACCTTAAAATCTGAAGTCACATAATTCATAGAAGTCCACCTGTGTGTAATGTATCGTGTGATAGATTGTGTTTGACTTTTCAGTCACAATCATTTACGTGATACATTAAGTTGTTAATTGTTTGCGTTATGGAGAAGGGGTAAGATCTATTTCACTCCTTTTTGGAGATTTAATATGTTCATGTTTATTATGAATCTTATTCATAATCAAGAATTTTTATTTGACAGTTTCCTGTATTTTCATTTAATTTCATTTGTTTTTTCAAAACTTTTGTATAGGGCTGCAGCTATCGATTCTTTTTGTAATCGAATAATTTAGCACTTTATCGATCGATGAATCGGATAAAAAAAATTGCGTTTTTAAACAACCAAAACAAATAATGCATAACGAAAATGATATGGCTGTAAAATGATCAAGCATTTCTTAAAAAAAATAAACAGAGGTATTCATTCCAACTCCAAAATTTGGCTCAAAAACTAAGCCCAAGTGCCAGTGAGAATTTAACAACAATACAGTTAAATCAACTTAGATAAAACATGGATAACATTTAATTTACGTTTTGTTTTGCCAGCAATGGCCCTTTCCTCTCCCTGCCCTAAATATGTGTGTATATAGTAGGGGTGTAACGGTACACAAAAATCTCGGTTCGGTACGTACCTCGGTTTTGAGGTCACGGTTCGGTTCATTTTCGGTACAGTAAGAAAACAAAATGCAAAATATAAATGTGCTAGTTGTTTATTACTTTTGTGCTTTTAACAGTAGGAACATGCACTGGAGCTAGAATGCTTCTCAAAAATATAAATACAAGTATTTAAAATATTTATTTAAAAAATAAATAAAAATAACAGACTGTTTCTTTAAAAAATATATTTTCTCCATCTGATGTGCAAAATTGAACAGTTGCAACACTAAACAGTTTCAAGTTGTTGCTCAGATTAAATAACATGAATAAGGCTCAGACTAAAAATAAATACAAATAACAGACAAATATTTTCTCCATCTGATGGTGCAAAATTGAACAGGGCAGGGAGAGGCGGTTTAAACGCAGTGGGGAGCTGTGTTTGCATTAACGTTACGCTCGTCTTTCTCCTCGTTGTAGCGATGTTCACTTGGGGGTGGTGCCGTTTCAAATGCGTCAACAGGTTTGACGTGTTGCCAGAAATATACCCGACCTCACATGAACAATGTCGGCAAACCGCTTTGTTTTATCAACCTCACTTTGTCCCTGTTTGTATCTCACCGGGAAGCCGAAGTGTTCCCAAACGGGAGACCTTAATGTCGCGGGAGGGTCCTCCAACTCTGGCTTGTTGCCAACGCTAGCGGCATTAAGGTACGTGTCCACAGGGGCGATTTTAAACGCGAGTGGACGCGCCGCTTCCCAGTATTGCACGCTTGGTGGGCTGCCACTAGAGGATGATTGACAGGCGCTCTCCTTTAAACAACAACTTTTTTGCGAGCGTTCGCGAGCGTTCCCGAGGCGGCGAGTCGAGCCCGGCGCCTCTGATTAGCATAAAGTAGCTGCATGTGCGGCTGCAGCATCCTCAACACATGCGGTCCTCTACTTAATATGTCCGTATGGAAACTCGTTCGGTACGCCTCCGTTCCGAACCGAGCACCCCGTACCGAAACGTTCAATACAAATACATGTACAGTTACACCCCTAGTATATAGTGTACTTCTTCTGTGCCATTTATGTATTTAGCGTTCTCTATCACTACAGTAACTGTTTGACCATTCTTTTCTCTGCTTTAAACTCCTCCGTCCATTTGGGCAAACACAACAACTCACAGCCAAGCGTAAATCAGGCTTTCCGATTGGCTGTAAAAGCTGCTACGGGAGCCAATACGAGCGTCCGATGCATAAACGTAACTCTATACGTCACTCGCAAGATGGCGGATGAGAAGTGATCGATATACATAAACAAAACGGAGAAATGCGCCACGGAGACGAGGAGACATCTAGTCACACATTTTACTACTTTACGCATTTGTTTTGTTGTCAGAAATAAATCGCTCACATGGGCAAGCAGGATACCGTTGTTTAGCCCCGATACTCTCTGTCGTTTACGGACATTCTGAGTCTGACTTTCCGCCATCGCGCCAACTAAATTCAGAATCAATGACCGTGTATGACGTGTTGGTGTGCTTCCTGAAAACGGTCCGTGTGGAACAATCGGATCCCTGCACATAGGCGCGTCATAGGAATTTAACGAGGCTTCGAGGCAGATGTTTTGCCTCGAGGAATTTTCATAATCGAGTTAATCGAGTAACTCGATGAATCGTTGCAGCCCTACTTTTGTAACATAATTGAAATAAATAATTACAAATACCATCATCATTATTATCACTGTCACTCACATTTATCAACACAATTTCAATTATTGTATGTCTCCATGTCATTGTTAAATACGCAAATAGGAAAATTGTGTGTTTTCGACGACTGAGGTGTCTGTTTTACTCCGATTCTACTTCTATGAGTACAATTCATCAATAATCTCAGTTTTAATTGCTTCGTACAGTGGTGGTCTGTATGATTTCAAGGTTAAATCTGCTGATTTAGAGTTTGGTTGAAACAAAGAGAAAACAGTCATGCTTTATTTCATGGTATGCTGAAAGATAGAGAAAAAACAACAACCTTGCATCCCTGCAAATGTATGACTGAAATCCCAGAGCATGACTGTGTTTTTACTCTTTCAGGGCCCGACTCCCTCCAGCGCCACGAGGATGCTCCGTCCTGTGAGTCTGAGTGGAGAAGCAGCGTGGAGCTGCTGCCACAAATAAAACAGGAACCCAGACCCACAAGCACTCAGACAGATTGTTCACAAGCAGCAAGCGACTCGGAGGAAGGGAACTGCAGTCATGTGGAGCCACCACAGCGGCCCGATCCTCCACCGGCCCGGAGCGTCTCCCCGCCTCCACCAACCTCCCAGGAGGTCAAGGCAGAGAGCGACAGGGAGGACGGCCGCAAACGGCAGCAGGCCGGCAGCTCGCCGTCTTCCGTGACCGTTCAATCCCACTGCAGAGCGGCTCAGAGCGATGCTCGCACCGCCGCCAAGAGTCACAGAACTGTGAAAGCAGACCAACCAGTGAAAGGGTTCCTCCGCTCCAACGGCAAACAGAGTGCGCACATCCTGCAGATCAAGAACGTCAGATCCCTGAAGCCGCCACCGGCTCGCTCCTCTCACCCGGGCCAGAGCATGCAGAGGTGGCACAGCTGTAAAGAGTGCGGCAAGGGCTTCAGCTTCGCCTGCCAGCTGGAGGTGCACATGCGCTGGCACACCAAGGAGAAACCGTACAGCTGCGCGGTGTGCCGGAAGAGCTTCACCACGGTCAGCATGCTGAAGAGGCACCACCGGATCCACACGGGGGAGAAGCCGTTCCGCTGCCACGTCTGCGGCAAGTGCTTCAACCAGTCGGCGCACCTCAACACCCACTTCAGGCTGCACACCAGAGAGAGGGTCGGCTGGGGCCGGGCGCCGCACTGCAAGTGAACAGAGACGCTCCACGGGGAACTCACGTGACCTTTGAACTTTGACATGCTTTAAAGTGGCCAAATCTCAGCTTTAAGCGGTGTAGAATGAATCGTGTTTGACTGTCTGTCTTGTCTGTTGTGCAATAAAGTGTCGTGCATTAAGATCTCTGCTCCACTGGTTGTGTTGTTGAAACACTCACAAAGGAATTCAAGGGACACTTGTGAAACACTAGTGAAATGTTTGACAATTTCCTATCTGAGATGCAGACATGCATACAGCCACAGATGTGGAGTCCAGCAAGGCACACATCTGGAGCAGAGAGACCTTTATGGGCTGCTCACACCAGCTGGAGACGCTGGAACTACAGTTTCACAGCCACCTTGAATTTGAATTTGAATGTAGACAATGAAGAGACAGCTGGTCCAACACCGACGGTTGTTCAGTGTCGGTGGTGTCTGATATCCACACATCGGCCTTTCCACTAACTCCATCCATCACCAACTGATGGAGTATGGAGAGTACAATAACAAACGGGACTGTTGTCCAGGAGGCCTCCACTCCCCAGTGTAACTAAAAGTCAACGCTGACATGTTGTCACATCGGTTGCTAGTCACCTTACTCATGAGTCAGTATAGTTAGAGTATGGCCGTGTTCCAATCAGATCTGCCAACACTACTGCAAACTGCAAACTGTGTGCGGATCTAGTAAGACATCCAGTGTGGATCCACTGAGGATTTCAGTGGATCATAAACGACACTAAAGACAGCATCTCGCATTCAGCTGGTGTTCAGTTGAAGACTGAAGAAGTGAAGCTCACGTTTGACTGATTCCCTCTAGTGGCTCCAAGGAAAAGAGCACTTTAATAAACAAAAGGTCTGTTATTGTGTTTCATGATGAAGAATCGTTGGTTTCAAAATAAATTAAATTAAAAATAATTGAAGGAACAAACAAAAATGGTTTCTCCAAATAAATAAGGTTTAACCCTTAAGAGTTCCTTAAAAAAAACTTACACTCATGTCCCTAAGTACAAAAAATGTCACCTTCCCAAAAACTGCTGTAAAAACATGCTAAATTAATATTTTTTCCACTTTAAATGAGTCAGTCTTGAAGCCTGAAATATACCTTTTTAACCCTTTTAACCCTTTTAAGGCCAATATGTTTACATAACTCCCCAGTTTTTAACAAAACAAAATCCAAAAATAATTTCCATAAATATAAAAATAAAATTAATTTCAAGTAGTAACTGATTACTTTTATTATTATTAGGCCCTGAGATGGGTCAATGATTCATTTTGACCGGTAAACACCTGCCAAAATGAGCAGCCACACATAAGCCTGCAGTTCCACCAGACTGGGATTGAGCCTCTCCCATGCTGGTTTGTCAGGTCCACAATATGCTGCAGGATTTCCTCTGTCAGCAGCAGCTTAAGGGCGTTTTCACACCTGCCTTGTTTAGTTCGGTTGAATCGAATCCTGGAGCGTTTCCCCCCTTGGTGCGGTTCGTTTGGGAAGGTGTGAACACATCAATCGCACTCGGGTGCGGACCAAAACAACCGCACCGAGATCTCCTGGAAGGGGTGGTCTCGGTCCGGTTCCAAACGAACTCTGGTGCGGTTCGATTGTGGTGAGAAGTTGAACATGATCCAACCTCGATCCGACCCAACTGCGGGCGCATTGAGCCTGTTTTGGACTAAACCACCTCCCATAGCCAGCTGCGCTGTGCTGATGTGCATGTCACAGTTCAGGAGGAACGCCGGGATCACACCGGTCGCGGTGGCGCCTCGCCGACGAAAATCGCCCCCCTGTTCACACCAGACACGTATTTCTCCGCGACGGTCCACAAGCGCTTCTGCTCAGCTGTTGTTCAGAACTATTTTTTTCATTATGGAGTAAATAACCCCATACAATTAATACGCCATGTTTCTGTAACCAAGAAGTTTGAACACTTCTTGTATTTATCCGTTCAGAGAGAGAGAGAGAGAGAGAGAGAGAGAGAGAGAGAGAGAGAGAGAGAGAGAGAGAGAGAGAGAGAAAATACCGTTGAAATGCACATATTTGTTTATCGTCTCTTCTGTTTCCCAGTGCCGAAACGATCGCTTCACGGCGCGGGACGGCCGCGTCTATTTGCCTATTGTAAAATTGAAAAGTAGCGCTCTGGAGGCTGCTCTTCTTTGTTTACTTCCGGGAGTTTGCCCACGAGGAAATTCCGACCAATTAGAGAGCAGTTTCCCCGCGCATCAAACATTTTGGTCCGCTTGTGAATGCTGCCATGTGAACACAAACCAAACTCGAGGCAATGTGCAACATTGTAACAAGTTGGTCCCTGATTCGGACCAGAGCAAACGAACCACAGGTGTGAAAACGCCCTAAAGCTGGAGGCCGGGTCGGTGATTCTGGCGGTGGCGTACTGTGTCGGTCCCGGGACCAAACCGCTGGCTGCTGGGATGTAGCGGAGCATCGCAGAGTTCGTTGGAGACCAAACAATTCTTCCATTTTTGGAAGTCCATCCTGCCGCTGCTTCATCCATCTCCCCTCCACTCTCATCTTCCGATGAGTCGGAGTTGGACTCCAGCTGGTCTTCTACCTCTGAGTCCTCCTCCGTGTCAGCCTCAGAGTCCTTGGAGGAGGATGAGGAGCCATCCTCGCACTAGAAGTGCATGATAATGCCCAGAGCCTCCTGTGTGCTGTAATGTCTGTCTGCCATCTCCAAAATGACTGCTCCTGCACTGCTCATACTGATGACCACGGCTGCAGTGCACCTGCATAAACAACCTGAGCGAGAACCAAGTTTGTTTTGGTTGGCACCTGGTGGACAGATATAAAACTGTAAAATGAAAAGCCAGTAGTCCAAAAGGAGATATTAGCAATGCATTCGTTATGTTAAGATAAATGTGGGATGAAAATCCATTTCAATGATTTTCAATGGGACATTTTTTTGTCGCTAGGAACAAATGTATGGGTTTTTGTGTAGCTTAGCCATTTTAGGCTAATTTAACAAACTGAGATGACAATTCCAAAATGTTTCAAAAATGAATATCTTCTGGAAAATGTTAGCTATATTCATTTAAAACAGACAAAATGGCTTGAAAATAAAAATGTCCCTAACTCTTAAGGGTAACCTGTGGCTTCAGCCTGCAAACACTACAATAAACTTAATTCAACAGAAGAAAAGTTAAAGCAACTCTCAATAATTCTCAGTTATTGGGCCAGGGTCAACCATGTGTTTTTAATTTACAAAGTGAATTATTTTTATACCAAAATGTGCTCAAGAATAAAAAATTCAAATGAAAATGCACAATTTCAGTGCCAGGTACATTTGAATAACACCAAAATGGCTGAGCTGTAAATTGACTTTCACATGTACTTGCTGGAGTGGACCCTTTTAGACATGGAAACCATCTGGTTCAATGTTAACATCATAGTGAGATAATATCAAAAGGAAAGCTGGTATTAAGTGTGTGTCATGGGTCTGTCCCCGTACACACACAACATGAAATAGATGAATCCAGGTCATAACATGTTGGATATAGTGCTGATATAATCGATTGATGTGATGATAAATTAATCCTTTGATGCACACAGAAGAATGGTAAAGAGGGATTATATTAGGATTCATATGATGTGACTTTTTTGCTAGTTTTGAAAGAGCAACAAAGAATAACAGAGCATACTTTTAATAACAACATATAGAATTATGTTTAAGTGAAAATCCGTCCTTTCATTTTAATATTTTGACGGCCCCAAATATCTTTGGATACATTTCTTCTGAGTTGTGTTTTAGTAGAAGTGAATATAGTCAGAGAAACAGAAGGAATAAAGGAATAAAAAGTAAGTAGAAGAAATGTGGACACGTCTGCTTCATTGTATTTAGCTCTATGGTGAATAATAATGATTTTAAATACAAAATTGTGGTGTTTTATTATAGTGGTTTGTGATGCCTGATACAAACACTGTGTAGATTCCGTAGTGTTACATTTTACAAGGCTTACTCAGATGGTTCACACACTGAAACATAATGCAGACTCCATGTATTAAAAGCAATAAACATGATGACAAGCTGAACATTTGTGTTGTCTTTGGTGTCTGGTCATGTGGAAGACATGAAATCATATATGTGGAAACAACATGTACGTACATGTTTAAATGAGGCCTGTCAGTGGTACATGTATGTCCTTGTAAGGCCAAGTAGAACACAAAGGTCTCAGTAGGTACCATGTCTGAAAAATGAAATATTAATCATATATTTCTGATGTTTTATACTGCACCTTTATTTCTTCTTAATATTCATATTAAAAAAACCTTAAAACACTTGTTAAAAACCATGACAAACGAAAAAGAACTAAGACAGCTGGAAATATGCTGAGAATATGAACGGATAGAGAAAAGTTCATGGTTTTTTGAAATTTGATATTTAAATCACATACTTTCGTTGGTCGTTATATTTACGTGAGATTTAATATCATATTTCTCTGCTGACATGGCTTTAATAAGAAATATTTCACATTGTTATGTGATATCTTCCCATTTGTCAAGTGTAGCCTACTGGAAGCACATCCTGTATTATGCAATCAATACATGTGATTCGGTTGGTAGTCGATTCTCGTTCCTCCTCCTCCTCCTCCCCAACACCTGCCCGCCAACCCCTGGGTTTCGTGCGGAGCGCGTGCACGCTGCGACACAACCGGTGATGCGCGCTCGCGGAGCAGAGAGAAAACAGCTGAAGGAGGGGAAGAGTGCAGACTCCCCGAGAGAGAGAGAGAGAGAGAGAGAGAGAGAGAGAGAGAGAGAGAGAGAGAGAGAGAGAGAGAGAGAGAGAACGCGCTGCACCGCATTGACAGGAAACACGGAGTCAGAGCTCCGGTAACGCCGACAACACCGGGGTGGATAGTTCCCCGATGCCGCTGTGGAGTTGACGTCTCCCGGTGCCGACAGCAGAGCAGCGACGGAGCAGCAGGTAAGCGGACACTTTCTACTTCCATGAGGTGTAGTTGGAGCTCCCACCGCGCTGACGCATCGGGTGGTGTGCCGGTGGTGGCGGGGCCAGACCCGGATGACGATGATGAGAACGATGATGTGAAAAATGACAGCGGGACATGAATGCAGCTCCGGTCCCGTCCAGGAGGCTCGGGACGCTGTTGCCCGGTGTCAGTGCAACGTTTCCCGGGGAAGCCGGTGCACACGGGCCCCCGCCTCTCTGCGCATCTTCTGGGTGATGCTGCGGTTTCGTGGGGATTTTTTGCTGCTCTGCGCAAATAGCTCCTAAAGGTACCAAAGTCCGGGGAAATGAGCGGGCCGGCCTCGCCGTCTGCATCTGCAGAGGCCCGTGTGTGTATGTGTGTGTGTGTGTGTGAGGACCGGTGTCATTGCAGAGGACGGGGACGTTTAAAGGGCTGTCAAGTTGGGCTGGCTGGGTTAGGCCCGGGGCTGCAGCCTGGGTGAGTCAGGTCTGTCTCCCCGCTGGAAGTGGATCAGAGCACACCTGAATGTGAAGGAGGACACCACACACACACACACACACACACACACACACACACACACACACACACACACACACACACACACACACACACACACACACACACACACACAGAGCATTCATAGTGGATTTCATTTCGTCACCCAATAGATGACATGTATTCCTCTAGTGTTAGTATGTCCTCCGAACAGTACTTGGTGACCTTGTTTATGGTATCTTATGTGTCCTATAGTATTACTATGCTAGTCCCACACTGTCTGCACTCAGTAGTTGCATGATCAAATCTGTTGTGTTACAGTCGTAATGTCTCCATGGGAGATTATAACAAATAGTGAGCTAGTGACCTGAAGGATGCTACTACATAGTGTTTCTTTTGTCATATTGTAGTTACCTGGTAGGGTGTATTAATATGTTGTGTGTGTACTGTATCGTGGATTGGATTTATCTACTGCTGACCATTGACTGACAACTTCTCTTTTTTTTTTTTTTCCTTTTTGTTCGGCTGTTGATATCCTTTAGGTTGGGATGCAGTGCTTTAGGAACACTCCGTCACAAGTACACGTCCTTTATTCACAGTTTTACTGAAGTTGAAGTATACAAAAGTGCAATCAGTGGAAATGTACTACAACCTGCACCAAATGTACTAAGAATACAGAAGCACATTTATAAAGGAGTAGGCTTGGGCCGGTTTAAAGATCTTCAAACCAGTTTGAAACAAAGACCAGACCGAACTGGTGATACCGACCTTTCCCACTAGGCGTCGCACTTGCCACAGCCAGAGTTTTTACCTTCTTCGGATCGACGTTCTCATTAAATGCTCCAGTGACACGCCTTTAAAATGTCGACGTAAACAAACACAAGGTACGATGGGCATCTCCCCCTCCCACATCCACTGAAACGTCATCTCTGGCTTCCGGCCTCGCTCGGCAGTGAGTCGGTCACACTTCACCGGCCAACTCGACACTTGCTGATCCGTTTATACATAAACACAATATTATGTTAATAACTTGTCATTATCGCTGCTTATTACCAATGAAAGACACGTTGGATTTAGTGCCGTGACGCCGTTGGCACAGATCACGGATGTTTTTTATTTTCCAGGACGTGTCATAAGGATAAATGCCGGTTCCACCGGTTTGTGCATAAATTAAACCGGTTTAGCCCGTACACCGAACCGGACCGGTGAAACAGGATATCGGCCCAACCCTATAAAGTAGCACTGATATATTTTGTTAAAGTACAGGTACAATGTTGTTTGGATGCCAATGCAACATTGTTGTGTGTGTGTGTGTGTGTGTGTGTGTGTGTGTGTGTGTGTGGGGGGGGGGGGTAGTGATGTCATAAGTAGTACAGGAATGGGGTGGATGTTGCAAAAATGACAACAGCAGAGGAATGAACAGTTACCATGTTTGAAGGCAACAATGTGATTGGCTTGGGGAGACCATGGCAAAATGTTATTGGTGTGACGTCAAATAGTGAATGCCCTCAGTCAGCTGATTGAGCGGAAGAGAGAGCCAGAGACGGAAGAGAGAGAGAGAGTGTGAATGAATGAGCGCTTCGTCAGCATCTTCCTGACGTCCTCTTCGTTGGGGTTTAATTGACTTTGTAGAAACGGAACTGTACATGCAGAATATGTGTGATTAATTTCCTTTCATTTCCTTCTACTTGTTATTGAATCACAACACATCCTCAGACATTTTGTCATCAGACTACGTTTGTCCTTGAAAGGGTTGATCTCTGGCTGATAAGGAAAGAACTTGTCTGGTGCTCAATAGTGAGTTTCCGTGACCTATTATATCCCTCTGAATGTCTCTTGGCATTCCTATAGTGTTCTTACACGAGCTGTGTCTGTGTAATAGAAAGGTTTGCTTATTGACGGGTGTAATGAGAGCCCAATGATGCAGCCAGCCAGTGTCTTATGGGAGTACATGTGTGAGTGAGAGTTTATTCTGACATAAAGTCTATAGAGAAAGGCTTTTCCCAGCAGAGGACATATGAGGTGCACAAAGAACCATCCATGTTAAGATAAAACGGATCCTTGACCTCAGTGATATCACCATCTATCATACATACATATACAAACAATGTGGAGAGTCCGATATTCTTTGAAGAATATTCAATCTCATTTAGAACATCATGGAAATTAATACATTTAAGACATTATGATAAATAGTATTGGAATTAATACAGTGAAATGAACTGAGCAGCAAACTGGGAAATATTTCATTCTGTTTTTCATATTTTCTCAGTGACAGAATTGTATTAGTTTGACTTAATTGTAGGGATTTTTTTATTGAAAACATATAGAAATGTATCGGAATATTCTCTCAAATCAACTCATTTATTGAAAGATGGATGCTGTTTTGGATATGTGGCAGACAGCTGTTCATTATTAGTTTGTGTTGATTTTCATATCAGAATGTATGTACACACACACACACACACACACACACACACACACACACACACACACACACAGGGCTTTCATCAGGTGAGAGAAGCATATATATTAAGTGTTTAGTATAATCATTTTTAAAAGGATGCATTCATTGGTGATTTAGTTCATATCATGGAAAATGCCAGTGTTGGACATAAAGTTGTTTCATATTTAATGCTAAGATTTGATGAGCCTGAAGTTTCTGTTCAGCACTGCTTTGAATCAGAATGGTGCTTCAATGAACATTTACACACTATAGTACTATTATTTGCATATTCTATACGTCGGCAGTGAGCACATTTAAAGGTTTTAGTAATCTCTTGTTTGTCGTGGAAATTGGTGAGGGGTCATAGGTCAAAACATGTTAAATGTGTTTTTCGACATGTGGGATGGATGCACCGTTAGTAATGCCCATAATTATTTTTTATTATAAATGTTTTTATTATACTATTTTCACAAAATAGGGTGGAATTTGTTTTAAAAAGTAAACTATACTAAACTGTGTGTATCTGAGAGCATACAACCATTTGCCCTGCAACACAATGTCTATACGGTACTTCATTGTGTTCTTTATTGTTCATGTATTTTTACTTGTCCAGTGTTGTTGGTTTCTATTTGTTTTTTTGAGTACCCCCTCGAAAACGAGATGCTGCATCTCAATGGGTTATCCTCCAATAAAGACATTTGAATAATAATTAGAGGGATATTTACATTTGCTCGGGAAGTATTTTATTTGATGTACTGTTGTTGAAGGAACAACCTTTGGACATGTGGGATCATACAATTTGAATGAACATTGGTCAAGCAATCAGCCAATAGGATGTGGAGAGATGTCGGTCTGCTGGTGGGTTGGTGTGAGCAGCAGTTTGCTCAGCTGAGCTCAACATACAGGAAGTCACATTCAGCATAGCTTTGTCTGAGGCTGCAGACACACACACACACACAGGCATTTCCTGATTCAAAGGATCCAACGTGTGCTGGTGACGATTGCATTTCAATCAACATGGGTCTTCAGAGGGTCCACTTCCTGAATTTGGAGACAGTTAATGTAAAGACTCCGTTCTGCCTGATGAAGACATTTTGGAGGTTGATACATACATGAACTCCACCAACTACTTGAACCACAACCAAAAATGGTTGACAGACCAGAAACCCTTAAGAAGATACTACATCAAAACAACATCTCTACCTTTGAAAAGATGACCTCCTCATATCTAAATGACACACTGTTTAATAACACAGATGTGCAGTAGCAGATATAATTTTAATATGATATGTTAAACCAGGGGGCTGCATGGTGGTGTCATGGGTAGCACTACACCATGTTAATCTTTCACATTTTATGTAAGTTATGTAGCACAGCAACAGTATCATAATAATTGGTTTGAAAAATTGGAAGAAAAAATTCTCATTATATTTAAATCCAAAACAGATGCGTCGTGAGCAGAGTCTGAATTTCATCATTTTAAGGGCACCAAGGCC
Organism: Chelidonichthys spinosus; assembly: GCA_029853015.1. Lineage (NCBI taxonomy): Eukaryota > Metazoa > Chordata > Actinopteri > Perciformes > Triglidae > Chelidonichthys > Chelidonichthys spinosus. The sequence continues at coordinate 28,709,235 of CM056822.1, read as the reverse complement.
ATTGAGTAAAGTGAGATTGATACCATAACATCCGAATTCATAATAAAACATGAATTATTTGTTAAAAAATGTTTTAAGACCAATATCAAGTTAATGTTACATTGGAAAAAATGTTTTAAATTACATCTTAAAAAGGAATTACACTTGAAAGCAACATATTATGTATTAAATCTTTATATATATATTAGGGGTGAGTATTGGCAAGAACTTCACAATACGATACATATCACGATACTTTGGTCATGATACAATATATATGTCACGCTATCACGATATTGCGAATATGTATGTATGTTGCGACCTGTATATGTACATCAGATGATATTGATCAGGACAAATTGAGTCAAAACTATTTCATTCAAAACAGCCTCTCCATTTTATTAATTCCCATGAAATTCACTGGAATAAATATTGATAATAAAATGATATATGTACCGCATCCAGGCATGATTGAGCCTAAAGTCCGGATTGTTCGACTAGTGTGGCCGTACAAATTTTTTTTTTTCATGGGCATCAAGGCCAAAGTGTGGGGCAACGGTGGTGGCCGTTGTGAAGCTCCCACCCTGCTCATGAGGCATCAAGAATCGTTTACTAACGATTCCCGCAGCTCCTGTCCTGACTGTCTGATGTTGGCTTCCATCTTGAATGTAGGCCATCTGCAGATCTAAATCTACCAGAGCGTGCCCTGCTTCTGAATGGATTATGTTTTTTTTCCACTATGAATTAAAGATGTCAAAGCGGTCAGAACAGCTTCCATGTGACCGTGACCTGGAGCCAGGCTTTCTTTGCTGGGCTCCAGTGGGCTCATACCATCTGTCAGCGGTGCCTTCATGGTCCGTGGGGTTCTGTACTGAAACCCATCCAGTCGGTTATGAGGAAATGCCTGAAAGTGCATCAAACCCATAACCAGATGAGGGTGGATATGTGTTTGTTTGCTGGGAAATCTGACACGAGCGTGTCAGGTGTCAACGGTTGGATTGACTCCGTTGCATCAACGACAGGCGAGGAAGCAGAGAGGCATGTGTGAGGCAACGCTGCTATTCACTCATCTTGAAGTGTTGAGGAAACGTGCCTCCATGGTGAAAGAAAAGTGTATGGATTCCTGCAGGGTAACACAGGGTCTTTGATATACAACAGGTAATGTTGGGTGCTGGGTATTCTTTGAAGACACATTCAGGCGTGATGAGATGGTTGGGCTGATGTGATTTACAATGTGGGTGTCTCTTCATGTCAAGACGGATCCTTGGTCATCTGATCCTGATGAAGCACGGCTCCAACACATACCACACACACACACACACACACACACACACACACACACACACACACACACACACACACACACACACATACACATACACACCAAAATGGACACATACAGACATTTACATACATCCATAGACACATACAGAAATATAAATGACAGAATAAAAACAAGAATGAAAAAATAGGGTGTTCAGTCGTTGATTTTGACAGCCCTAATATAAAAAAGCCGACAAAAGAATGACACCGACACACTTGCTAGGCTGTTCCAATGTGTCCTTGCTAGGAAGGACCCGTTCTACCGAGGAAGCATCCTTGACTTCACTCATATGAAGTTTATTTCACCTTTATTGGAGAGTTGACGGTGACAGACAGGAAACGGCAGAGAACAAAGGTCCCTGACTGATTAGGAGTCGCCACGTTGTGTAGTTATTAAGTTATTATGCTTTCTCACTGCATGCAATGCATGAATATGTTCTTCATCTCAGAACAGCTGCTGTGGTAACATCATCCAAAAATAGATTTTCAACAAGTTGACCGTTGACAGTAAAACCTGATTCCAGCTGGGGGCGTGGGATTCCAGTAAATTCGATTTTTGGGCCTTCAAACCACATTCATTCAGTGGCCTTTGACTTGACAGAGCGTGGCCCCTTTGATAAAGAACATAGAACAACATCTAACATCCATAATCCTGTAATAATTCCCCTAAAGCACTTTCTAAAAACCCTCGGCTCCTTCTGAAAGTTATCAAACAAAGCTGCAGTTCAGGTTTGTGGCCAGCAGATGTCGGTGTTGTAACACACAACTCACCCCCCTGCCGAGCACACACACACACACACCCACACCCACACCCACGCACACACACAAAATTACAAAGTGGGTTCCTCTATATGTGTCCTACAGTCAAACACCAAACAAACTTTATCTTAATGGAACATTTACACGGGAGGTGGCTAGTATCACGTACATGCAGAATACAAATCTCTAAAGAAATACTCTTATGTAAATATGAATCCACCTTTGGTTTCTACTCTGTGAGCAGTGCTGCTGCATACAGAGCATCAGCACCTCCGTAGTGCCTGTGTAACAGAGTCAAATATACATTTATAATATGCACTATTCTAATTACACAAAGCACATATAAGTACACTAAATACACTTCCAATTGTGCTTTTTAAAGTCAACTAAAATACACAAAATTAGTTGTTCAATATGGGCAAATTTCAAGTTAAATAATCATTAACACAATTGAATTATACTGATGATTGGTGTGTCTGTAAGTACACCGAAGTATACAAAAATGTAATGTACTGAGTATATTTATTTTTCACCAGGGCATTTTGTCTGATTCCGTTATTTATTGCCGTTTTTATTGACGGTTCCACCCTGACAAGAACACACACTGAATACATAAAAACAAATGAGGAAGAAGTACCTAATAACATTGGTACACAGGAACATATCAATCGAGACATTATTAATCAAAGCGCGGTACAAAGAGTCCGTAGTACACAGCAGGCCTGGCTGCTTCCCAGTGAACCTCTATCCTGGCTCCCATTCAGTTCAATGGATGCTGATGGGACGTAGCCAGGCCAGTTGGATTGTGGGTAAGATGGGTAAATTAATTGGGCATTAGGAAAGCTCGCTGGCATCGCTATGATCACCTGACATTGTGTGTGTGTGTCTAGTTATGTGTGTGTGCTGCTCAGGTCACCAACTGTCAATCACTACAGACCTCCAAAGTTCATGTGGCCTTCAGATTAGATCAAGAACAGTGTAGAAAGCTTCATGGAACGGGTTGTGGGGTCATGGAGCAGTGCCTTCAATGTCCATCACTTTTTTTTTAGCAGCTTCTATTTTTAAAAGCCTCACAGAATCTGCTGTTTCCTCAGTGGGCAGGGAGGGATGAGAGAAAAGAAGATGGTGGGAATGTAAGAGAGGCAAAAGGGGAACGGAGGAAGATTGAAGGATGAAAATAGAGCAGAATTAGAGTCTGGACTGAAGGGCAATGGCTCAGTGCTGTCTGGCATGCTGCCAGGTGGAGAAAGGATAAATCGAGGAGGGAGGGAGGGGAGCGTCATGGAGTCTGGTACTGCTCCAGGAGACCGCTGACTGCATGAAGAGAAGCTGGAAACAGGCAGGAGAGGGTGTCTGACCCAGAAGATTCCACTGCTGATATTGTTAAAATTGCTAAAAGCAGTTGAATATCATAACTTGAGTATTATTGTCTGGTGATTTAAGGAGGTACCATAAAACCCCAAAGCTCTCATGAGACCATGTCAGGAAGCAAACATGCTACGATTGTTTAGTTTAATTCAGTTTGATTTTGTTTTGGGTTTGAGGCATTGGAAGACCATCATCATGAAGATAGATGGTATTGATATTAGTTTGTCGATTTTGAATGTTTACAACTCTCACGCTCCTCCCCTACGACCACCGAGCTCCCTCCCCTCGACTTCGTGCCCGCCATTGCGTGTGCACCAGATTTCTGTGAACGCGCCCGTCACTTCAGTGTCTTTCTTTTTTTCCTTCTTTTCTACAGGTGTTTTCTTTTCCTTGGTTGTTTTGGACCTCCTTGCTTCAGTTTTTTAATTGGAAGCTTGCTAATGTTGCTACTTCCCTCCGCCATCATGCTACAAACAATTAAACGCAATGCCTGTGCCTGTGATATTGTAATGAGCATGAGGGGGGAGGGGCTCTGTGTGTGCACGAACACAGCCCTGCATGCTGATTGGACAGGATGATCCAGGTGCTGTCGATCTTTGCAAAACAAACCACAGGCTCTACGCGCAGGCCCGCTTTCTTTTCTAAAAACGTATGATTTATGTTGTTCTATCGGAGAATAGTGTCGGCTTCAGTGAATATGATCAAACAAATGTTGCCGACTGGGACTTTAATTTAAGAGGAGTAGAGTATAATGCAATTTTGTTATTGTTTAAGAAGGAAAAAAACACAATAATCAATATTATCAAAACGCAATACTAGAATTTCAATATATCAAATCGGCGACCAAGTATCACGATAAAATCGAATGGGAACAAAAGCATATCGTCCCACCCATATTATCTGTGATGGAATAAAAATCTTTCTTTACCAACAAAACGTAAAGTGATTCCAGGATGTTTTAGTGCTATTTTAAGCTGCTTTGAAGCATGTTTTGATGGTTATCGAGCAAATACGGGAAGAACCCTACACATGCAGGTTTAGGAAGAAATGATTCGGCCGAGGGCTGAGAAAGAGAAACATGGCATGTGTTGCCAATACATGGAGAGTAGATGGGTAATCATAAGGTGACATAAAAAAGTGTGTGTGTGTGTGTCCGGTGTGTGAACTGTGAACTGCTTCTGGCTGTAAAGAGGAAGCAGATGCTGCAGAGGAAATGAGCCCCATTAGGACGTCTGCATGGTTAATCATTAACTCGCTCCTTTAGTTGAGTGCAAATCTTTTCCACTTTGTTTTAATCAATCAGTTTCTGTTCTCTTTTGGTCACTTTGTGACTTCCAAGCACTTTGATGTGAGAGGAAACCCAAGTTGCAGCAATGCCTGTTGCAGTGAATCATGATTCACAGTAGAAATGGTTGTAGAAGACACCCCTGTCATTCCTGGCCCTTTGTTTTCCGTTGGAAGACGCTGATTCAGCTGCATACTGCTGGAAGATGTTTCTCATTACAAATAGTTTGCACACCATGTAGCCTTTTTTTATTTGAATGCATGTCTTGAGGTTATATGAATATTTTTGAACCCAGTCAAGACATCAATTGCCTGTTATTCTGTATTCTGCTGAGCTCATGCTCCCCAGTGGATGGACTGTTCTGGATTAGTGTCACGAGTCTGAAGTACCAAACCTGACCCAGAACCCTGCTGTGTCCGACAGTCATCAACAGTATTTAGTCATAAATTGTCTCTATACCGGGGGAGATCCGAGTTGAACATAATAAGAGGGACGGTCTATTGATTAAAGGCTCCA
>CM056822.1:28099005-28101505 GCA_029853015.1 Chelidonichthys spinosus | reverse complement strand
TGTCAACATGCAAACATACGTATTTATGTGCTACATGTATGATGCTTTCATTGTCCACCTCTAAACGGCAAATGGTTTGTCTTCATAAAGGTGGTCTGAGTTGTTTGTCATCAAAAGTAACATTTTTTCTTTCTCTAATGATGCGTTCAACCCAAGTTTAAACCATGTAGACACCAACAAGGTTGGAGATGCAAGCAACCGGATCTGGATCTGGATCCTTCCGGCTTCAAATGTGAATCTGATAAAAAAGTGAGCTTCATAATTCAAGGTCAACTTCTTCCTAGTAGCAAACTGCATTGGTAACGACACCGCGGTATCCTGTCAATCACCAGGTAGCTCCGCCCTAAAGCATACCCTGCTTTATAGTCTACTTGACTCTAAATGAACAGCATGCTGAATTGAAGAAGACTAGAGATTGAGACCATTAACTCATGTTTACAATATTTACTCAGATCATAAATGTTACTTCTTTAGCAATTTCTTTCTTCCACCAGGACATTACGATTATTTCTCTTACAGTGTGTTGCATTAACCTTGGGATAAAAAGGCGACAGACAGACAATGGATACAAATAAAATCAACAATGCAACACAGAGAAACAAGCGGTAAGAATGTTGATAAGAATGTTGATAACAAGAAATGAATGGGCAGGTAGGACACAGTTACTGCTGCTGTCATATGTATGTTATCGCTATAATCACACATCTTCAGCTTCACTCCCAAAGAAACAGATCAGATATCTGAACTCATGGATGTTTTCATTCTTTCCTGCCTTGCTATTGGCAGTGTTCGTGAAGTAATGTATTTCTGTTATTAAGAATAAAAAATATCTCAAATGTTATTTCCCATCAGTTGGGTTTTCATTGTTCCATCTGGAAATGGAATGGAGTAGATGACCTGACCACCTTCACTGAGATTATACAATAATTCGTTGTTTTTATATTGTGGGTAGAAAAACGATGTATCACCTACCGGCCAGGCAATATTTCAGTAATACATGTAAATACATTCAACCCCAATGATCCAGTGTTAAGAAAAGCAAACTCTCATTTTTTTCTTCTTGACAGTCGTCTGAAACTCAATAAAACAAAGAAAGAAAGAAGAAGGTACAAACTGCTGCAGAAACCCTGCGAACAGAACCTTGACACAAAGAGAGGAAGACGACCTGCTGAACATCTTCACTTCATAAACATCCTCTTTAAAAATCCCTTCTGACTCTTCAATAGATTATCAATAGATTATCACTGTCGTCAGATTGTTGGTGTCTTTCAGGGGTCTTAAAGGAATCTTTTGGATTTATCAAAATAAAATGTATTATGTGTTTGTAAATAAGCATGATAGAAAACATGTCTGTGTCTTTCAGAATGTTCACTCAGAAGCTGTCATTTCCATAATAACACTACTCTAGGAGGATTTTTTTTCATCTTGGAATTGATTTAGATTGGTTGAGATGTTTTTATTATTATGTCTGCCTCTAATACACCGTGGTAGATTAGATTATGAGGAGCCTTCAGTATTAATGTACAAATAACAATGTTTTCCATGCTGGAACTTTATAATACCACCAGACTGGCAGATTTGGGAATGAAGCATTAATATGCATAATTAATGACTTAATAAAGTTTAAGCATGACTGGTTATGCTTTTTGAGATCATGGCAGATCATTAACCAGCCCCTGGCTGCTCGGCCGTGTTGTCTTAATGCATTATGTACAGTGAAGCAGAAGATACCGCAGTGACATGACACAAGAAAAACACCACCTACCACATAGAGCTGCTTCCATAGCAAGGCCCATTCCTGCAGCGTGGAGGTCACCTCGGTAACGATGGGGTCCTCCAGGGGCACCAAGGTCTCATGAGGTCTAAGCGAGGACGGGAGAGAAGAAAACAATTATTGTTTACACACGTCTATTGTGTTGTTTTACACTATGGTGAGTTAAAGCGAACCTTGTTTCCTGTCAGTATGACTCCAGTGCACCACAGAAGAAGAAGACACCCACAATGTTGATGTTAACCAAAGGATGTAACAGTAATGAATGGATGTAACTGAACATTCGTTCACACTCATTAACTCCACAAACAAAGACGCCGCTGTGAGTTCATATCCACTTAATTCTGAAATATGTCTTGGCATTAAAACAGCTCATAAAGTATGTTGTTTCCTCTGTAAGATCTCCTCCTATCATTGTTACAACACTGGCATCTCGAACACAGAAACAAAGGGCCGATGGTGTTTATTCACCATCAACACTAATAAACATGTTAGTAGGATGAGAATGGCTGCCAGGCTGATGGTGGACTCGGTTCACTTACTAACTTCTCCCACATGCCCAGCGCTTACAAGAACTACAGTAGCCACGTTAATAAACATTAACTAAAAGCTTAAAGCTTAAAGCTGTAGATGTACATGACGACCAGCTCTGTGAAGAGGACTCTGAGGAACCTGAAGACAGCAAACGTTCTTCAGAGGAACAAGCAACCCTTCTTCAAGGACTGGTGA